>ML287233.1:0-28451 GCA_005239495.1 Nicotiana undulata
ATTGTATCTCTATTCCTTTTGTCCCATTTATTTCTCGGACAAGAGTTGTATAATTGTATAAATATTTAGAAACTGCTCATGTACTTGTGTCACCGGGTTCTGGGGATGTGTTGAGTCTTGTCTTATTGAACTAAATGGAGTTCCTATCGTGTTTAATTTACAATAGTTTATTTATTTTATTATGAAAAGCAATAAAGGCAACGACTTCGAAATTGTTAAACAGGATGGTATTTCAACTGAATAAGGGGTTGGCTTGCCTGACAGTGGTGTCTGGCGCCATCACAACCCATACGTTTTGGGTCGTGACAGTTTAACTGAAGTGGGAGAGTGGAAGCATAGCATATGAGTTCAGTGGTAAGATAGCTGCCTATCTTGAGGAGAAGTTTGGGGTGATTTGAGAATTTTCGTGGATGATGATTAGGTCCACGGGCTTAAAGTGAAATATCGTCTATTTCGGCGAAAAGTTGGATACAACAGAGAGGAGTTGTTAGGAATGAAGAAGGATGCGATATGGCGGCGTAGTTGAAGACATTGTCGCGCATTTAATAGATGTCCATGAGGAGCGGACAGACTAGTAAAGTTGGTAAATGAAGAAAGGTGTAGAATGGGGTATTGATGTCATAATGATTGTGCGGTGCAGCATCCTTGGAAGGTGTGAGTTGGTAATTTCCACAGGTGGGTTATCTCCTGCGAGTAGGTTAGTGGTTGTGTGGTTGGCAAGTTTCTGCAAGATATTCTAATGGCTATTCGGTAGGAGGCAAAGTACATGAATGATGCTAGAGAATTTGAGTATTCATGAAATGCTAACAGGAGAATTTAGAAGGAATAGACATATTGGTTGAGCAATATCATGTTAGCAAGGAAGAAAGGATTTCGGTAGGGTCTAGAGTGGTACAAGGAGTAGCTTCAGGCTAAGTGGGAGAGTCCCACCGCCTGCACTTGAGTTGCAGGATTATCTTCTCATGGGGGTGCGGATTATCAGCGTATTGGCAAGTTATTATAGCTAAAGGGAAGGAAGTAAAATGGTAATTGTGCATGGGATTTGATAAATGTGTGCAAACGTTGGCCCTGTTGGACCAGGGTTAGGCTTTGGAGGATTCAGAATTTATGCTTAAGGCATAGGCGAGTTGTAAGGGTAGTGACTTAGTCACGTGCTTCATTGAGAGGGTATTCGTGTGCTAGAAGAGCCTTGGAGTTGATTGTATTCGAGGCCAAGTCAGAGTGGGTGACTCTCAATAGTGGTCCTAATGAATTCGAGAATTAAGAATGTGGTGTTTAAGGGTTTCAGGCAGAAGTGTGATTAAGAATCGAGCTTTTGCAGCATAATTTCTGAGAAATGGAAAATCGTTGGAGTGTCCTATGTTATTGTCAGCATTCAGGGTAGTATTGGAGGAATGATAGAAATAAACTCCAGATTTGGAGAAAAATTATCAAGATGGGTATATCAGTCGAAGTTGTGAATGCGCACAAGGAGGGTGTGAGACAGTTTGTGGAATTGAGACAACGTGGTCTCATAAGTCAAGGCCACTCAGGATGAGTAAGGATTGAGTTTGTTATGTGTTGAATGGAGTTACTATTATTTCTGAGGCAATTAAGGATAATTAAAAGAAGATAGATTGGTCAGCCATGGTTGAAATGGCACATGTACGGCAGTGATCAGTTCCTTCAGTGTGATTGAGTTATGTGTGTGGTTTGTGCCGGTGTTTGCGAGGCTTGTCGGCCGTCGTAATAGATTTCATTTGGGAGCATTCAAGTATTATGTCTTGCCAGGTGTAGGAGGGTCCCCGAAGGATTAAGGTGGTATAGACTATTCCTTGAGGATTTGCCTATTTTGTGATTACGAGAATTCACTCGTGTGTCGTTATGGTGCTCTTGAATTGAGGTAAGTAAAAGGTTTCCATGTGATGAAGCGTTCACCCCATTAGTGGTTCAGGGGTTATGACGATATTCTTGTATTATCGCATATTGGCATGTTAGGTGTAGTGAGCAGCATGGAATTGAAAGTGAGGATCAAGATTGCAGTTCGGTGTTGACAAGGATGTCATGAGCTCGGATGAGAAAGAAAAAGGGATTTGAATGTTCAAAGTAAGTTGGTGTTGTCTTCAATGTCACCTGAGATCGGTATTTGGTGAAAGAGGCTTGCACCCTGGTTATGGGTTCTGGATTTTGTTTTACAGCGTTAGTGTGGTCGATGGTATGGATGGGCAGACTTGTTACCTTGTGTGGAAGGTCGTGGGAGTATGACCACGGGAAGATCGTATGAGTGTGACATGTAGTCACTTAATGGATCAAAGATTTAGACCAAGTATAAAGAAGTGTAATATTGCTTATTTGAGAATTTATGCCTGGGGGGCGCTCAGCTCATGTTGTTGTGGATTGTGGGATGTTGTCCCGGATATGACGATTGTTCTTGGGTGTTGTGAGAAAAGCGGTGCATTATGGACCCAGGTAAGTCTATCAGTCTAGTGCAGTACGAGCAGAATCGGCTTGAGGGTTGTGAATGGATTCAAATATGGTTGTGGGCTCCATGTGAGTCAGCTTTGTTCATTTCAGTACGGCGCTTCTCAAGGAAGGGTGTTGGAATATCAGATGTTGTTCCTTCTTCGTCCAATTCCTGTAATGTTATGTTGTGCCGTGTGAGTTGTGAAACGGCTTGATAATTTCTTATGTGCAGAGATTCAACGTAGTGATGGCATTATGTGAGCAGAATAGCTCTTGAGATTCAGAGTATATATGTCGCACCCCAGTTGTGCTTGAGTTTTGTAGCGTATGGCTCTATCAGTCTCCCCAGGATGGTATTATGCACTTAGCGTGCTCGTGACCGATATTCGATATTTTTGTGATAATGAGCAATTTAGCTCGGTGTGTATCTCCTTATGTGAATTTCACGATGGGATCGGATGGCACGCCGCCACGGGTATGTTATTTGGATCGGGTTGCACGCCGCAACAGTGTGATGTTGATTAAGGTTCCTATATTTATTTTTCTTGTGTTTTGCTTCCTATATTCTGAGGAAAGTTCATAATTGTAGCGTTAGTCGAGTAGTCCCTTCTTGAGTCATTTCCTTATGTATCATGTTCGAGTTGTGGCCTATTGGCGCATTGTGGCATCGTGTGAGACTGTTGGTCATGTCTGGGGTGATTGGTTGTCTAAGCAAGTCATACTGGATGAGACGAGATTTATGGATCAAGGATCGGTGCGATAAGATTATGTGAAGTATATTACATGACAATTACCATTATTTGGTTAGTAAGGAGATGATGATTTTAGTCAAGAGGAAAGATTCAATGTTTGGTCAACTCTGCAGTAGGTTGTGAATTTCTACAGATCTCCTCTGTTGTGGTGGTATCGTCAACATTATAGCAGGATGTATATATATCATAAGGTGCATTGGGAGCATCAGATTCGTGGGATTTTGGCTATTAAGGCTCAGGGAATGTCATTGTGGTTAGATGATGAATTATGCGGTGCATGGTGCTAGGTGCTAATTCAGCAAAGGTATGCAGTTATGTTCTGGTATATCGTGTGGTAGTTGATACGGTGTTCATATATTGGAAACAGGCCTGACAAAGAATTTCTGATGTTGAAAACCTGGTTCTAAGGCACATTTGCCTAGATAAGAGATGATATCTTCAGAATTGTTCGAGCAAGTGTACTCAACTGAGTTGTGGTAGCACGGGCAGATGCAAGAGGTGTTAAACACTGATTTCAGATAACTCTAGAGTAGTTCTTAGCATGTTCGAGGATGAACGTATGTTTAAGTGGGTGAGAATGTAACGACCTGACCGGTCGTTTTGAGATCTAGCACGTCGTTCGGCAGTTTGAGGTCATGAGCAGCTTCGTTTCAAGTATTATGACTCGTAGGCGTGGTCGGAGTTGAATTTCAGGAAGTTCAGAGTCAAATTAGAAAGAAAATTCTCATTTCGGAAGCCTTACGTTGGAAGAATCAACTAATATTGGACTTTTGAGTAAACGACCTCAGAATCAGGATTTGAAGGTTCCAGCAGGTTCGTATGTGTCGCTCCCCCTTTTCCCCAAGCACTCCTTTTGGGGCCAGTTAAAAGGGTTTTTGACATTGGTTGGGACAACTCATTCCTTTTGGGAAAAGGGTTTGCATATTTTGAAGAGTCGTCACCTAACGATTTTGAGGTGCGTTAGGGCACCTATTGGGGTTCATTTACAACTAAATTTGATAACCAGAGACAGGGTAAGGGCTTGAAATTATCCTAAGGGGAAGGTGTTAGGCACCCCTCAGGATCCACAAGTGTGGTTCCCGGCCAAATAGCTGTTGTGAATTTTTACAATTAGCAAGTAAACAATTAATGTCCAAATAGTAGGGGATTTTGAAATATTCATAGCCTAAGCACATATAGGTTGCTAGTTTGAAAACGTTTAATAGCCAATAGATTTTTGAAAAGGATTATAGTCCAACATGTTCATAGGGGTAAGGGGTATCCTAGGTTTGTTTATAATATGGATCACATCAATGCAATACCCGGTATGACACTCCTCAAAGATGGGCTACACGTGGTATTAGCGCACCGGTCATCATATCCATATCTACCATTTCCCACCCCGTTAAGGTAACTAAAGCGAGTGTTGGTCGCGACCTCTATTGCATGATGTTACCCGTCCCTTCCTATTAGTCCCAGAGGAATTTAGGCAGACCCTCAAGTTTTAAAGGTAAAATGCTAAGGCTACATATAGAAAAACAGATAGGACTGCAGATAAGGGAATAACATATAAGCAGGAAAGGCTCAAATACCTCCACAAATAATACACAGAATCGGCATGACTCAAACACAGTTAAGGTCTTGGTTTAAATTCAAATCCTAAGCATGGTATCGAAGTGATAACAATAGGAGACAGATTTATTGCATAACTCAGAGAGGAAGTCCTAATCAGTTTTACCTACTGCATGCTGATAGTTAGACAATAATCACAAAGGACAGTTTCAGTTTTGTTTGAGGTTGATTACCTAAGGCTTGCCTAGGTGTGGGATCATATATAACAGTTTTCAAGAGCATTAGTAATTTTAAGGTTGTTACACCTAAGAGCATGCAGTTCTAAGTGCGGCAGAATATATAGGAGTTTATTACCAGTTGTTAGAGCGAGGTGGATTGTTTCATATTTCTTTCATACATCAGTAATTTGTCCAAGTGTAATTAGGCGAGTGTGATTCTAGAACATGATGTCTAATGCAAAGTGATGCACATGCATAATCACTAAAGAAGGGTTTCTAAATGCACACAGAAATCATAGCATTATGCACAGTTTCAGAATAGGCAGAAGTGACAGCTTGTTTTAATGTTGTTTACCTTAGAACAGGATTTCTAAGTGTGCAGCGCAGTCGTAGCATAATGAGACATGATTGCATGAATAACAACTTATGTTAACATATTTATCTAGAACAGGATTTTTAAATGCGTAGAAGGACATGTAAGGCTCACATAGGGCAAAATCACATGGTGACAGTTTATTTTATGTTGTCATTTACCTTAGAGACATTATTTCTAAGTGATAGTAGTAATGATGAGATGCTGAAGGAAACAATATATATGAGTCCTAGGAGGACATGGTATCTAATGCATGGCATGCTTTGTGTGTTATGCCTAAACATGGAATCTATTGCATACAGAAAAAATTAAACCTAGGAAGCATGGTTTCTACCCTTGATTACACTACAGCATACATATTACCCTCTCTTTTCACTATCCAACCCCGGAGTTATTTACAAATAATTATTACAGGCCATTGAGCATGAATTACATAGCCGAAAATAAGAAGTTATCTATAGGGAGCCTGTAGTATAGGCCCAGATCTCCATATCCTGAATGCCTAGAGGTGTTTCACAGCCTTTCTCATAATCCGGGTGTGTCAAAGTTCCCTAAGGACCTCAAGGGATCCCGGGCAGTGCTCACACCCAGATTTCATAAGCATAGTAGAGTAAGTGCAATGTAGAAGGGCCAGCCTTAGTGTGTAAAAGTTCAGAGGGAGCTCAAGGATCCCAAAGCAATGCTCACACAAAGGGGGTAGAACCTAAGAATCTAGGAGTAAAGTGAGAGTGCTTGACATGGGTTTGAAATCTTTGAGTAAGGAAATAGTTTTACACAAGAAAGACTGGTTTTAAAAAAAAGAGTTTTTGTAAAGGACTTTATTCAGTAAAACAATTTGAAAAGAGTAAGTCAATTAGAATGAATATATTCACATTTTAGGATCATAACAGCATACCAAGGCAAGTTTAACAACCACAAACAAGGTAGTGAGGGATTGAGGACACATAAAGGTACATAGTAGTGAACATATAACAAGCAGAAGTGCAAAGAGGTACAAAATAGAAGCTCTTAAGGGGTTCATGGAATTGGGGTATAGCATAGTGTAGGATTAGATTAAACATAACAACATCAAACAACTTAAGACAGTAGAGTATGCCCTGATCAAAACTAATGTACAAACATAAGAGTAGAGTAGAATACATTGAAACAGGTTTTAAGTTCATAAAGCATAGCTTAACATACTAGATGAAGTAGAGATTTTAATTACATGTTGAACAATAAAATAGTAGATAGAAGAATATCAGAAACACAATGAATTGAAACGGCAATAGAAACATGTTGATTTGAGAACTGGAATTTGAATTAGAACATACCAGTGAAGTGAAGACAGTAAACACAAAGTAGAGGAGAGCACAATAGTTAGCCTTGGCTTGCAGCCGGCTAACTAGAATAATAACAAGTAGCACAAAGAAGAGAGAAGATAGTAGAAAGTTTTAGTTGTGACAGAGAGAGGTATTGAACCAGTCTGTTCGTCTGTCTTAATGGAAGAGTGAAGGGTACTTATAGTTTTTAAAAATAGGCAGAAAATAAGGTAACAAATAATAGTTCAGCAAAATTATGGAAGTGCACATCAATTAGAATCACATTAATATTAGTACTCCCTTTAATCAAGGACTCAATATTCAAACGGATACAAACAATGATAACATAAGGAAAGAAAATCATATAGACTGATGGTAACACATAAGGAAATAAATTTCAACAAAGTATAAGACATGTATAGGGGCTAAGTTCATAATACTCTAATTAAGGAAAGCATGTGTGAATTAATTTTGGCAGAATTATTCATAGAAATAAGGCAGGGAATTCTGAAAATCAACAAGAGATCCTCGAGTGAGGTTCGCATTACAGGAAATTAGCACCAAATTAGAGAAAGTATCACGTATTTAAGGAAGTATTCAGAATCAATAGAGAACTTTGTGTAAAAGAATCAGTAGAGTACTATTCACAATCATTCAAGGATTCAAAATGTCAAAACAATACTGATTTGAATGGCATAGACACACATAAGGCAAAATCAGAAGCTTAAATTGGGATTCACGCAGGGCATAGCAAGCAATTGAAACTTAGCAGAATACGATATGGTACAATCGACAGGACAAGAGCAAAAACCCTAACACTCATAGTTAACAAGGATAGTAACAATTAGAGAGATCAATAAGACAAGCACAACATAAGCGAAAGAAAAAAAGAATCAACAGACTAATAAGAAAACAATAGGGAAAACCCATAAAGACTTAGGAAGCTCATGAGAATCAAACACATGCACAAATGCATCATCAAAGACACACTCAAAATATAGAGTTAAACCGAAAACCTAGGTTTTTTTTAGTGAAAATGAACCAGACCAAAAGTGAGAAGGTTTAGATAATGATAGACATGATGAGATTCATATAATAAGGCTAGAAATCAGAAAGAAAAGTTATTTTTAAAAAATTAAGAACCTTAGTTTAGTAGACAGAAAATCATTTTAGGGAAAGTGAAAAACCTTTGAAGAAATAATCAAAACAACTCGAAATATGTATAGATCTGCTACAGATCTAGAAATATTGGAAGTTTTAGAAGTTAGGGTTTCAAGAGAGAACCCAGGAAGGAGAAGAAAAACTCAAAATCTTACCGATTTCAACCGGAAAGTGTAAAGATCTTATTCGGACGGCTGGAGATGGCTGGAAAATGGCATGAAAGACCATAGGTGGGAGTTGAACCACTCCAAGTTCACCTGAGGACCTCAGGACAATGTCAAGCCGGCGTGGTGAGAGACATAGGCTAGGAACGATGTGCACTCATGGTTTCCGGCAGGCTAGGTGGCAGGAAAAGAGAGACAGAGTTCATCGGAGGGGGAAGGTTCTAGAGAGAACCAGAGAGAGAGAGAGGGAGATAGAGAGACGGTGAAGAGGGGAAATGAATGAAAGAGGGGGGGTAATCTTTAGGAGTTATTAATGGTAAGGGCGAGATTTAATCAGATGCTGGGTCGGGTAATTTGGGAATTGGGGTAGTTAATTGGGTTGGTGGTCCTGGTAGAATTGAATAAATTTGAATTAAAAATGTCTATTTGTTAAATACTCGTTTAAAATAGATAAATAATTAAAAAAATGGCTAATAATTATATAAAAAATGAAATTAAGGCTAAATATATGAAATTAAGGTTATTAACTAGTATTTAAAATGCAAGTGACTAATTATTTAGTTAAAATAGCACAAAATATATAGTTAGGCTATAATTGCAAAGTTATTGCAATTATAGCCAAATAATGCCAATTTGGCTAATTTGTGAAATAATTAAATCCTAATAGGACCAAAAATGATATATTAAGCCAAGAAATATTTTGAAACTATTTGTAATGCAATTTATGATTAATTATTAGGTATAAAAGTACTGGATAAATTAGAAGTAAATTGATAAAAATATGGGAAAATTATGGAAAAATACCAATTGTTATAAAAACGGATTTTTGAAGGGATATATGCAAATAAAAAAGAGTTTGAGGAAAAATGGGTATCAACAACTGCCCATCTTTACCCGGGAAGGATGGAAGAGTTGTCGGGTAAAGATATGATGGCCAATTTTGACCGAGCGAAACGGCTTGAAGAGATTTAGGTCGCACGCTGGTTTCTGAGTTGCCTATATATCTCTGGTTTTACAGGAATCGGGTCGTATGTAGATCAGGAGTCATCGTCGAAGTGTACCGATGGAGTTTTTACAAGAATGGACGCAACATATTGAGTTGGATGAATAAACATCTTACGGGGATGGTTGGGAGAACTGGAGAGGGACTGCTCCTGCTAGGAGGGTCGTTGCTCGCCAGATTACCTGCAAATAAACAATACAAGCATATACGGTGCGTAATTTAAACATGATGCAAACTCCCGTCGGACCATGAATGCTGTCTTCGGACGGTTAAGGGATGACGTCTTCAGACCATGATGTCCTGGCCATGGATTGCTTGATGTAGGATTCGCCGTCCATGAAATGATGTTCTCGGTCCATGAGAATGGTGCCTCCTAATCATGACGCCTTTGAATAATGATATGCAAAATTGAGAGAGATCCTCAGGCTATGGCATGGTGTTCTCGTGCCATGAAGATGGTGCCTCTGAACGATGAAGCCTTTGGATAGGTTGGCGATATTTCAGCCTATGAAAATGCAGTAATATGATGTAGACAAGACAGAGCTTAGTCTTGCGAATTGAGGGGCATAGCTTATCCCTTAAGAAAAGCAGAATAAATAATGCTTGAGACAGCGTTTAGTCTCGATGAAAAAGTAAATTGGAGGCAGAGCTTAGCCTCGAAAGGCAGAAAAGTAGCCTTATACAAAGGGATGTAGAGCTTAACCTCGGAAGGCAGAATGGTAGCCTTATGCAAGGATGCGAATGTAGATGGAGGTATAGCTTAACCTCGGAAGGCAGAATGGTAGCCTTATGCAAAGATGTGAATGCAGATGGAGGTAGAGCTTAACCTCGGAAGGCAGAAAGGTAGCCTTATGCAAAGATGTGAATGCAGATGGAGGTAGAGCTTAACCTCGGAAGGCAGAAAGGTAGCCTTATGCAAAGATGTGAATGCAGATGGAGGTAGAGCTTAACCTCGGAAGGCAGAAAGGTAGCCTTATGCAAAGATGTGAATGCAGATGGAGGTAGAGCTTAACCTCGGAAGGCAGAAAGGTAGCCTTATGCAAAGATGTGAATGCAGATGGAGGTAGAGCTTAACCTCGGAAGGCAGAAAGGTAGCCTTATGCAAAGATGTGAATGCAGATGGAGGTAGAGCTTAACCTCGGAAGGCAGAAAGGTAGCCTTATGCAAAGATGTGAATGCAGATGGAGGTAGAGCTTAACCTCGGAAGGCAGAAAGGTAGCCTTATGCAAAGATGTGAATGCAGATGGAGGTAGAGCTTAACCTCGGAAGGCAGAAAGGTAGCCTTATGCAAAGATGTGAATGCAGATGGAGGTAGAGCTTAACCTCGGAAGGCAGAAAGGTAGCCTTATGCAAAGATGTGAATGCAGATGGAGGTAGAGCTTAACCTCGGAAGGCAGAAAGGTAGCCTTATGAAAAGATGTGAATGCAGATGGAGGTAGAGCTTAACCTCGGAAGGCAGAATGGTAGCTTTATGCAAAGATGTGAATGCATATGGAGGTAGAGCTTAACCTCGGAAGGCAGACATGTATCCTTATGCAAAGATGTAAATGCAGATGGAGGTAGATCTTAACCTCGGAAGGTAGAATGGTAGCCTTATGCAAAGACGCAAATGGAGACAATGTTGAGTCTCGGAAGGTAGAATGGTAGCCTTATGCAAGAATGCAGATGAAGACAGTGCTTAGTCTCGGAAGGCAAAAAGGTAGCCGTATGCAAGAATGCAGATGGAGGCAGTGCTTAGTCTCGGAAGGCAGAATGGTAGCCTTATGCAAGAATGCAGATGGAGACAGTGCTTAGTCTCGGAAGGCAGAAAGGTAGCCTTATGTAATAATGCAGATGGAGACAGTGCTTAGTCTCGGAAGGTAGAATGGTAGCCTTATGCAAGATGGAATAATGACAATGAAATTTCTTAGCTGATAATAGATTGCAATGTTGTGACCATTATTGTGACTACGGAGCATAGTACATTTTGTACTGATAGCAACAGTCGGCAAGTGTGATGGTTTCGAGAAATTGTGACTTTGAACATGCTCGTTCTCTATGCGGACATCGAATTTTGGCATTTGCAACTATGATGAAATTCGTGACTTCTCTGCATTTTTATTCTTTGTGCCTGCATCCAAAGAAAAAATCGTGAGTTTTGCAAATGGGGAAGGTTAGTTTGTATCCCCTGTTGCCTTTTCTTGACTTGTTCGGCTTGATCTGATGATACTGTTCGTATCATTGGGGTAGAGTTTGCTAAACAAAGTTGTTTCAAGAATAAGTATGCATGATTTTATAAAAGTATAACATAAACATATAATCTAAAATACTTTTAGATGAACCGACGACCGTGACACGGCTCAAGACATTGCAACCTCTCGTGCTTCAGAATTTTGAGGGTCCTCCTAATAAGTCTGGCCCAATTTGATGGATTGATGTTTCTGACTACTGCTCGTGCGGCGATCGGCTGAACTTACTTCGGAATTTTGAGGGTCCCTCTCAAAATTCTGCCCTAGTTTCCAATTGCGGGGAAAAGGAATTTTTTATTGAATTTTGACCAAACCCATAGGCCTGCCTACGTATCCCCTCTTAAACGGGAATCAGGTCAGGCGTAGTTCAGTTTACATCATTGAGAAGAGCATAGAAAGTTATAAATGGTATTGCTTGACTGCATCTGAATTGATTGGCTTTAGCCAGACTTCTCCGTCCATCTCGGCAAGTATAAGTGCTCCTCCTATCAACACTCGGTGAACCATATACGGACCTTGCTAGTTGGGAGAGAATTTCCCTTTGGCTTCATCTTGATGGGGAAAGATCTTCTTCAACACCAGCTGCCCCGGTGTGAACTGTCTTGGTTTGACTCTCTTGTTGAAGGATTTTGACATTCTATTCTAATAAAGTTGACCATGACAGACTGGATTCATTCTTTTTTCGTCTATGAGGGTCAGCTGCTCATAATGGTTATTTACCCACTCTACATCGCTGAGCTCAGCTACTTGTATGATCCTTAGGGAAGGAATTTCTACCTCGGCGGGAGTAACAGCTTCTGTGCCATAAACCAGCATATAAGGGGTTTCTCCATTTGATGTGCGGACCGTAGTACGATATCCCAGTAAAGCAGATGATAACTTCTCGTGCCACTTCTTGTGCTTCTCTATCATTTTCCTCAATATCTTCTTGATATTCTTATTGGCGGCTTCTACAGCTCCATTTATCTGAGGTCTGTAGGGTCTGGAATTTTTTTGTTTGATTTTGAAAGTCTCACACATAGTTTTCATCAACTCACTGTTGAGATTGGAACCATTGTCGGTAACGATTGATTCCGGAATTCCAAACCGACAGACAACACGATCGCGGACAAAGTCAGTCACGACTTTCTTAGTCACTGCTTTGTAGGATGCTGCTTCGGCCCATTTGGTGAAATAGTCGATGGCTACTAGGATGAACCTATGTCCGTTGGAGGCGGCATGCTCGATTGGTCCAATAACATCTATTCCCTAAACAGCGAACGGCCACGGTGAGCTTGTTGCATTGAGCTCATTTGGAGGTACCTTTATCATGTCTGCATGTATCTGACAATGGTCGCATTTCCGTACATACTGGATACAGTACGTTTCCATAGTCATCCAGAGGTAACCAGCTCTGAGTATCTTCTTAGCCAAAACAAAACCATTCATATGCGGGCCGCAGGTCCCAGCATGGATCTCTTCTAATAGCTTGGATGCTTCCTTTGCGTCGACACATCTTAATAGTCCCAAATTGGGAGTCCTCATATACAGGATTCCTCCGTTGTGAAAGAAGTTGTTGGACAGTCTCCGAAGTTTGCGTTTCTGAGTATGATTTGCAAGTTCTGGGTACTCTCCTTTCGCCAAGTATTCCTTGATATCATGAAACCAAGGCTTTCCGTCT
The DNA here is from genome assembly GCA_005239495.1 of Nicotiana undulata. Classification (NCBI taxonomy): domain Eukaryota; kingdom Viridiplantae; phylum Streptophyta; class Magnoliopsida; order Solanales; family Solanaceae; genus Nicotiana; species Nicotiana undulata. The sequence goes on from ML287233.1 coordinate 12,854, forward strand.
GCATCTTCTTCGACATGGGCACAGTAAGCTGGTTGGTTATGGATCTTCACTGGGATAGGATCAATGAAATTCTTGTCTGGATGTTGTATCATAGATGATAGAGTAGCCAATGCATCGGCGAACTCATTCTGGATCCTGGGGACATTCTAAAATTCTATATTCGTGAACCTCTTTCTTAATTTCTGCACGTGGTGCAGGTACGGCAGTATCTCGGAATTCTTGGTAGCCCATTCTCCTTGTACCTGATGTACCAGCAAATCTGAGTCACCAATTGCTAACAGCTCCAATGCCATCTCCTTTGAAATTTGATGCTCCATCGAAGAACATTCTTCAACCGTCATAGGACTCTGCAATATCTTCTTCTATGAATGATACCTCTTCATCGGGAAAATACATTTTCAGGGGTTCGTATTCTCCATCCACAGAGATTTCAGCAAGGTGGTCTGTCGGTGCTTGTCCCTTGACTGCTTTCTAAGTCACATAGATAATGTCGAACTCACTCAGCAGGATTTGCCACTTGGCCAGCTTGACAATGGGCATGTTTATGAAAGATGTACCTCAAGGGATCCATCCTTGATATAAGATATGCCGTATAGGCACAGAAGTAATGCCTCAGCTTTTGGGCTACCCATGTTAAAGCGTAGCAGGTGCGTTCCAATAGAGAATACCGAGCCTCGTACGGAGTTAAATGCTTGTTGAGATAATAAATATCTTGCTCCTTTCTTCTTATTTCATCGTGATGTCCCAGAATGCAGTCGAAAGCTCTATCTAACACTGCAAGGTAGAGTAGTAGAGGTCTATCTGGCTCAGGCGGTACTAGGACTGGTGGCGTTGACAGGTATTCCTTAATTCTGTCGAAGGCCTTTTGGCAATCATCGGTCCATTTGGTTGCGACATCTTTCTTCAGCATCTTGAAGATCGGCTCACATATAACTCTAGACTGTGTTATGAACCGGCTGATGTAGTTAAGATGTCCCGGGAAACTCATCACATCTTTCTTGTTCCTTGGTGGTGGCAACTCTAGAATGGCTTTAACCTTTGACGGATCCAGTTCTATCCCTCGATGACTGATAGTGAACCCGAGCAGCTTATCGGCGGGAACCCCGAATGCACATTTTGCGGGATTCAGCTTCAGATTGTATTTCCACAGCCTATTGAAAAACTTCCTCAAGTCTGCTATGTGATTAGTGGCTTTCTTGGATTTGATAATAACATCATCCACATATACCTAAATCTTCTTGTGTATCATATCGTGGAAGATAGTGGTCATAGCCCTCATATAGGTGGCCCCTGCATTTTTCAGGCCGAACGGCATCATCTTGTAGCAGTATACTCCCCACGGCGTAATGACAGCCGTTTTCTCAGCGTCTTCCTCATCCATCCAAATCTGATGGTAACCAGCGAAGAAATCCATGAATGACTGCAGCTCATGCTTGGCGCAATTGTCAATCAGGATGTGTATGTTAGGCAAGGGGAAGTCGTCTTTTGGACTGGCCCGGTTGAGGTCTCGGTAGTCGACACAGACTCTGACCTTCCCATCTTTCTTTGGCACTGGTACAATGTTAGCTAACCATGTTGGATATTCGACTACCCTGAGAACCTTGGCATTGATCTGCTTGGTGACTTCTTCTTTGATTTTCAAGCTCATGTCAGGCTTGAACTTTCTGAGTTTTTACTTTACCGGCGGACACATTGGATCAGTTTGTAATTTGTGAGCAACAATGGATGTGCTTAGACCAGTCATGTCATCGTATGACCAAGCGAATATGTCTTCATACTCCTTTAGAAATTTTGTGTATTCTTTCTTTTCAAATGGCAACAAATGAATGCTAATACGGGTCTCCTTGACCTTTTCTGAATTCCCTAAGTTGACAATTCCAGTCTCGTCCAGGTTGGACTTAAGTATGTTCTCAAAACTCTCGACTTCTTTAACGATCTCGTCAGGTATATCATATTCTTCTGAATCAATGTCTGTTTGTTGCGTTGTCTCGTTGCATGTCACAGTCATTGGTTTGTCAAGACAAGTAATAGTAATGTTGTATAGATAAAGTAGTGAGAGAAAACAACAGTAATAAATATTGATTTGTAAAGAAAAATGCTTTTGATAAATGGAATGATTGTTTTGAACATTGAAGCTCTTATTGCAGGAACTGAAAAATGCGAAAAGAAAAATCATTTAGTAAAACAATGAACAATGCTACCCCGAGGCTCGTCGGGCTTTGGCTATTCTGACGGTCCAATTCTTGAGATATGCCCCTCTACTCACGGCCTGTATGGAAGGGCTTTCCTCCCCCTCCTCCTCGAGAATAACACAACAGTCCATGTCACTGTCCTCCAGGAATAAGTTCCTCAATGCTGCAAGTGCTTCTTCTTTGTCTGTCCCATAAATGATGTCGGCCTGGTGAAAAGTTTGCTCTAGGCACGGTATCGGATGCTCCAGTGGGTAGTAAGGACCGTGACATAGTGGAAACTAGCTATTGAATTCTTCCCAGGTGTACTCGTACCCCAGACCGAAAGTGGTGCCATGTTTCTTGATCTTTATAGGTTTGGAGATCCCTTGGAGGTTCTTGCCGAGCCCTTTACCAAGCTCGTACCCACTCCAGCTCAGTATACTCTCGATTTTGCTATCACGCCATTTGTCTTTATCTAACAGCATTGACTCGTTAAATATGGTGGTAAGTTTCTCCACCCAGCTTCCTTCTACCTTCGATCACCGGATTAGTCTGGCAATTGTAAATAGGATTGCTTCCATCGCCATGAATGATCACTTCTTGGTGGTTCCATTCAAACTTCACCGCCTAATGCAGCATTGATGCTACGGCCCCAGCAGCATGTATCCATGGCCATCCTAATAGCAAGTTGTAGGATGCTGGTACATCTATTACTTGGAAGTCAACCTCGAACCAAGTTGGACCCATCTGCAAGCACAGGCTAATCTTGCCAATAGTGGACCTTTGAGATCCATCAAAAGCTTTCACATTTATTGCTCCATCCTTTATCTCATGCAACCCTTTGCCCAATTTCTTGAGCGTTATCAACAGACAGATGTTGAGACTGGATCCTCCGCCGATCAGAATTTTGGTGATAAAATAGTCTTCGCATTGCACAGTGATATGCAGTGCTTTGTTGTGACCCAGCCTTTCAGGTGGCAACTCGTCCTCATTAAAGGTGATCTTATGGCTTTCCAACACTTGGCCTACCATATTGTCCATTTCCCTACTGGTTATACTATTTGGCATGTACGCTTCATTCAGGACCTTCAACAAGGCATTTTTGTGTGCCTCTGAATTTTGCAACAAGGAAAGAATGGATATCTGAGTTGGTGTCTTGTTCAACTGGTCGATGACCGAATACTCCTTGGCCTGTACATTCCTCCAAAGATCGTCTGGACCTGTCTCGATAATGGGTGACCGATTGAAGCCTGCTTGCTTGATTCCGCCAGATGTTCAGGTGTGTATACTCTACCAGTTCTTGTCATACCATGTGCCGCGGTAGCTTCTTCAGTCTTGACTTTGCCTTTCCTTCTTGTCTCGGCTGTGTAGTCCCATGGTATAGCATTTGTATAGAAGGGTGGCATGGTTGATATCGCCACTGTGATCAGTGCGACTACCTTTACTTCGAACGGAACATGTGCCTTAGGTGGCAGGACTGCAACTTCAAATAGTGCGGGTACATTTGTCGGTGGCATTACTTCGACCTCAATTGGTGCTGGTGTCTTTGCGGGTGGCGCTGCTTCAAACTCAAAAGGTACAGACATATCTACCTCAGCATCCTCAGCCGGCTGAATCTGTACTATGATTGGATTGAGAGTGACCGCTGGTTTCTTTGGGTTATCGCCTTCTACGATCAACCCGATTGACCCCTCGGGATCCCAATCTTCTTCGATTTCAATAATGTGGATGCCTCCACCCTTATGGTCTGGAAGAGGATTGTTGCAGAGGTTTGGAGCGGATTTCTTTGCCACAATGATATTGTTGTCTATCAAGGATTGTATCTTATCCTTCAGAGAGCGGCATTCATCGATGGTGTGTCCCTTCATGCCGGGGTGGTATGCACAGGACTTGTTTGGCTTGACCCATTGGGAAAGGTTACCAGGGGTCACAGAAGGTATGGGGGTGACATAACTAGCAGCCTTTATCTTCTCATACAGCTGGTCGATAGGTTCGGCGATGGCGGTGTACTGTTTTGGAGGTCTGCGATCAAAATTGGGTCGAGGTCTAGGAAAGTTTTAGCGTGCAGAGGTGACTGATAGTAGGACGGATGAGAGTTGTAAGTGTGGTAAACAGGAGCGGGTTGGGAATATCTGGCTGAGTAGGTTAATATGTAGGTGGTGGAGATGATTGATAAGTTGGTGGTGGAGCTTGGTATGAGGGAGAGGGTGCTTGGTAATTTGGGGTTGGCTGATATGTGAGTGGAGGTGTTGGATAAGTTTGGTATTTGAGGGGAGACTTGGTTCTCTGTGCAACCATCACGGCTCCCACGTCCCTTTTCTTGGACACACCACCGGACTGTAAAGCCTTATTCGTAGCTTACAAGGCTTCGAAATTTGTGACCATGCCACTTTTAATACCTTCCTCGATCCTTTCACTCAATTTGATTATGGCGGAGAACTTGTGGTTCTCAATCACCATCAATCGCTCATAGTATTGCGGGTCCTGATCCCGGACAAAGAACTTATTCATTTGTTCCTCCTCTAAGGCGGGTCTGACCTTAGCAGCTTCGGACCTCCAGCGAGTAGCATACTCGCGAAATGTTTTCATGGGTTTCTTCTTCAAATTCTGGATGTAGAACACATCTGGTGTGTTCTCCGTGTTAAATCTGAACCTGTCCATGAAGTCAGATGCCATGCTCACCCAATTCGACCACTTCTTGGGATCTTGGCTGATGTACCAAGACAATGCATATCCTTTCAAGCTCCTCATGAACAGCTTCATGCGGATCATCTCATTTTTCCCCACTCCAACCAGCTTGTCACAGTAGGTCTTCAGATGGACCCTTGGATCACCTGTACCATCAAACATTTTGAACTTAGGAGGTTCGTACCCCTCAGGCAGTTTGACATCGGGTTGTATGCAGAGGTCCTCATAGTTCAGCCATTCAACTCCCCTGCTTCCCTCAACGCCTTGAACCCGGATGGTCAGCTTCTCAAGTTCCTCGACCAAATTCCTGATAAGCAGATCCTTTTCATCAGACTCAGGTGTGTATGAGATAGGTGGAGTGGAGTGTGGAACGGTATCCACGTAGATAGGATTGTTATGGTGGTCTGGTGCATAGGTGTGGAAATGGTCATTTGTGGAGTTTTGAGGTTCCGGGATAAGTAGCGGAGTGTTCATTGGGGTATGACGGGTATAACATTATGCCGGGAGGGTCTGGTTCTTTGGTGGAGTTATGTGATGGTGAGCTGCGGGATGATTCTGCTATTTTGGGATATTTTGAGGAGGTGTAGGATTTTGGGTGTTGGTGAGGCTGATGTTTGGGATGCCGAGGGTGAATGACAGGTTTGCCAAATTTCAAACCTGATCAAGCTCTTTTTAGAATTTCAACAACTTTTGTTCAAGTTGTGACATGCTCTCATTTGGAACCCGAATACCCTGTCCATGAGTGGCCTCTACACGTTCAGTGTTCTCCTTTCTGATGTTGCTTAAATCTTCCATTTTCTTCTTGCCTTCGGGAGGACTAAGAGGAGGAGATGGTGGAGGGACCCTAGATCTTGTGAGATAGGAAGATGATGCCAGAGTGCACGAACTAACATTTGGGGAGGGGAATAATAAAAGAAACAAAACAAAAGGTAACCAAGTCAGTGAGGTTTATTAAAGGTATTGCAGTATTTAAACACATAGTGCAGGAATGTAAAGCGCGTCCCAAATTGGGAACCTTTTTATGCTTGAGGTAGGCCTAGCGACAAATTGATTTGGAGAACTTAAAATGCTAAATGCGTCATTTCATTGATAAAAATAGACGAATCCCAAAACGACACTAAATAAATAAGAAGTAAAGTCACTAATGGTCATTGGCCTTATTACATTAATAAGCGAAAAGAAAAGAAATTTCTATCTACTTTGTCCCAGAAGGTCCTTCCCCAGACTCGGCATCCTTGATTCCTTCGAACAGCTTCCCCAACTCGCGAAGTCCTAGCAGTAGGTATGCTCTGGCTAGATGTCCACCTTCAGTCCCTTCATCCTTTTGACAGTCTTCAACCCTTTTTGTTGAATTTGCCCTCCAGCTCGACTATGCCTCGCTCTAAGTATCCTAGCCTTTTGTTGGTACTGATGGCCATGTCTTTCCATTCCTCAATCAGCTTTTTGTTGGAGTCATGTATTTCGCGGTGCTCTCTCTCGCATTCACGGATCCTTTTGCGTTGTTGATTGTATTTGACATGTGTCTCGGCCTTTTCATCTATAATCCTATGGCCTCGGATGAATCCCGGTTTTCCCAAACCATCCCAATTATCTTCCAACCAACCCGGATAGAAAGTGGCGCAACCAGCATGATATATGTCTGGCTCAATGGTGTCTTTCTCCATTACGATCTTACAATGCCACATGTGTTGGGCTTGGCACTTGTGAGGACTATCATCATTTTGGAAGTCAGCCCGGAAATGACACATCTTATCGACCCTTGGTATGACTTGCTTCCTACCTGCTTGCCTCATAACCCGGAGAGGGACGTAAGGATATGTTCCTCTCAGGATAATCAATATCAGGAATGGTGCATCTATGGACCGGACGATGAACTCTTCTGTTGGAAACCACTCGAACATCCATTGGACTTGCTCCTCAGTTAGATGATCGAAGAATTCGACCCACTCTCACTACTACAAAGAGGAGCTTTAACGGCAACTATTTAGTGGCCATAAATTAATTGCTAGTAATTTATTTCCTTAACTCAACTATTAGCGGCAGATATAATTTAGTCAGAGAAAATCGTACGATTACTGGAAATTAAAAAGAAATGGCCAGCAAAAGTTATACTACAAGTTAGCGGGAAGAAGTTTTCATTATTTTATTTTCCCTCTCAGTCATTTTTCTTGAAAAAAAGAGGCGTTCACCTATTTCAACAAAAAGAGTTGCAAACACCCAAATCAAAGAAGAACCCAAATTCTCCATTGTTCCGTAACTATTCCTTCACTCCCACCATCTCAGGTTACTATCACGGTATAGCCTAACTCACTACTCTCCTTCTTCTCCCCCCCCCCCCCCCCCCCCCCCCTTCTCTCTTGAGAAATTTCTTGAATTGATGGATCTGTGTAATTACAGTCCCCTCGGTCATCGTCTCCGTGCTTTTCATACAATTATCTCGTGACTATCACGGTAAGCCGAATTACTCAAGAACTTCTGTTATTGATATATCATGTAAAGTATTTGATCTATCTATTAAATAGATAAATTCCAGATCCTTAATCTAAATGGACCTCAAACTTTCCTTCTAGCAAAATTCAATTGGAAACTTTATTTTTCCATAATTATTGGTTTAAGTTATTGCACAATCTCTCTTAATTTTCTGTATTGTTCTTCTTTCTTGCATTCAACCACACTAATTTACAATAGCACCCGTAAAATTGCCTTTGAGGTGATTTAGAAGTGCACTTATTTTTTCTGTTTTGTTGCTTTGCTTTATACAGATTGTTTTCAACTAGCCGAGTATATTGCGATTGGAGGTAAGGTATGAACTTATGATTGCTTGCTTAATATTAATATTATAATTCAATTCGTGGATAATGACCGAAATACTTTCTATTTATTATTGTTATATTTTTGTTAGTTTTAATTCTTTATATAGCCAAGTTGCTTAATGCTAAGTGATTTACTGTGAGTTTTTATATGTATCTATATAGTTCTTCCTAGAAAGAAAAGATATTTTAATTTGTCTAAAAATTGATAATATAAAGTTACATTGTAGATTATGTATCAATTCATCAAACTAGAGTAGGCCTACATAAAACATTCTTTGACATACTCTAGACTATTTGTGTTTGATTGCTGATGAACAATTGACTTTTCACAACAACAAAAAATTATTATTTGGGTCAAAGTTTAATTTCATCCTTTTAGTACATCGAGCAAGGTGGGGAGTTCTTGAAGGTAAGGATGCCGAGGGTCTATTGAAAATAGCCTCTCTACCCTAGGGTAGGTGTAAGGTCTGCGTAACACTACCCTCCCCAGACCCCACTTGTGGGATTATACTGGGTTGTTGTTATTGTTGTTGTTATAGTAAAACATTTATTTTTAGGTTGTGCGAGTCACCGCAACAATGTTGTCATAATTTACTCTTAGTAACTTCGACCATGTAAAATGAAACTGATTTTTAATGTCTATCAAGATGGAATTAGCTATAGAAAGGGCTTTACAAGATTCTATACTAGGTGGTTCTCTCAATGTTACCAGTTTCAAATATACTAGGTGGCTCTCTAATCACTAAAGAATTGAAGTTATCTAAATTGGCAAATAATTAAAAATATCTCACGAATAAAGAAATAAGTACTACATTAGCAGTCGTAAGATAAGAAACACAGTTCTTAATTATACAAGAGAGTGTTGTTACTGACTTCTTTCTTACTGACATTCCTCTTTTGTATATAGTGTTTAATTTTTTTAAAGCCTACCTTACGTCTTTTTCTTTGTTGTTATATTTTTGGTTGTTTCATTAAGGTTACTCAACTGTTTTCATAGAAGTTGCCCTACCTTAGTCACTTGAATTATTGACCAATATACTATAATAAGGGGAGAACTTGAGTAATTGGATAATGCCATTTTTTTGTTCTTCCCCTCCTATGAATGAGATTATCGATTACCTTTTTATTCTTTATAGTTTCTCTCATTAACATAGTGAGTTTTAAATTCAGCTTCTTCTTTTCTCGGGTAAAAGTTTAGCGTAATTTGAAATTGAGAGGTGTTTAACATTTAAAATGATATGGGTAATTTCAAGAGCTTTCAACTTATATAGTTTCTACTGTAACTAAATCTGTAGAAACAAATACATAGCTACTTGTCGAGTCACATATAAAAAAAGAAACATATACTAGCTTATAAACTACATGCAAATCAGGTTCTTATTTGAAGTCATTTGTTTACAGAACAAGTACCCCCACCCCAACCCTCGGCCACTGCCATAGTTGACCCTCTCTTCCAGATCCTCGCTCATATGAGCCAAATCACCCTCCTTGGCTTTGTTACCCAAACATTCATCCTGAGCAATTTATTCCGGTTCAACAGTGTCTAGATCTGGCATCTTTTCCTCTTCTTGTTCAGAGTCCTCTACATCGCGTACACATTTCAGTGGCTCTTGCAATTAGTGATCATTTTACGGATGTGGCTATGATGATAATTGTCGGTAAACTGGTACCTTTCCTACCACACTGAATTATTATATCCCATGTGCACGTGTCTCGCATAAACATAGCTTCTCTTGTCTTCTTTCTGTTGAGATATAGATAGGATTATATACACAATTTCATGTTGCTGAATCTTTTTTTTCTTTATGTTTTGATTAACCAACTTTAATTATAATGTTAGTATCAAGAGAGTATTATGGGATACACATTGGATACTGCACTACAATAAAAAAAGACTTTTAACGGTTCTCATGAATTGACATTGTTGTTTTGCTCACTCATTTCCTCTGTTCTTCACAAATCTGAAAATAAATTATCTCATCTAAAGAAGATCGCATAGTGCCATTTTTTTATATTTGTTATTTCTCTTGTGAATATGGAGGTGTTGTATCCCATGAGTTGTTTATTCGTATTGTAGACTGCTAGGTGGAACTTTAAAATAAGGGAGATTAGGTCATAATTTTGCTTTTTCCCATAAACAGACTTAACATTTTTCTTGCAACTCCTGAAGATCGCGAATTCCTAAAAAATGGGTGTTTTCATATACACAATTGCAATTGTTGTTATGGTGTTGTAGTTACATGCCATATTTCTCAATAGTTACTGAAAAATGACTCATTATTTTAGGTACAAACCACACATAATCATAGATTCGTGAACCTAAATTACTAATAGATGACTGGAACACGCTACTCGCAAAGACAATTGCTATGTTTGAGTTCCATTTAGAAGAAAACAAATATGTGAAAAATTTAATTCATGAGTAATATCTTACATCAAGTTAACTGTATTAGTCTCTAGCTAGATAGAGCCTAAATGTGTAGAAGTCAACATATTAACTGGTATGAAGTGCAAGGATGATAGATCACTGGACGAGAAGTCTACATGTGCAGTTATAAGATTTCTTATGCATTTAATCCTTCAACTTCTATGGGTTTATAATTTGTAAAATCAGTAAAGTTATTAAAAGTTTAAGATTTCTCTTTCAATTGTACTACTTTTGGTTTCTTCTTTTTGCTACTAGTAGCTTGCTGCTTGACAAACAATCAACTTTTTGAAGTATTAATTAATAGCAACAAGTATCTTTGACAAGTTTATACTGTTAGTTTCTAGACAGAAAATAGAAAGAAAATAAAAGGGTGATTGTTGAAACTTTCAAATTAGTTAAGGGATAATTTTTTGTCTACTATAATAATGAAAGGATGTAGCTCAGGTTTGGGTCATAATATAAGGGATGTTTTAGTCGAAAACTCTTTTCCATGTCTAACTGAATAAAATGATCTTTTTATTGTGCTACTGCAAGTTTCCGAGGGATTAACATCAGTAACTTGCCTTTGCTGTTGTATAATATTTTAAACTTCCAACTAAAGTTGTCCTTCCCTGAATCCATTGAAATGATTTTCATATAAGTTAATTTGCAAATTTATCATTTTCTTCCTCATGTTAATGCACCCATTTCCCATACTTGTAGCATGGAACTATACAAATTATATCAAAAAGATGAAATTAACAATACTCATACTGTTCACTTCAAAATTATATAACCAACAGAACATGTATACCTACGGTAGACAAGTATTGTTTATATAATGGTAGCATCTTGAATTCTTGTCAAGTGTTAGCTCTTTATTTATTTCCGCAATGTTATATCTAAGTTGTATTCTAATACTACAAGTTTCATTTGCCAAATTAGCGAACTCTTTTGTCTTCCTTTGGTCATCCATTGTTCTTTCTTCGACAAAATATTTTGGTTGTATTCCAATACTGTAACTTGATGTAGCTAGCTTCAACTTAAGAACGGTTTGTCTTATTAGAAACTACACTTCAATATCTTCAACCATGATGAATTTAGTATCCTAGTTCGCATGCAACCTCATTTTTCACATCGTTTTGAGAATTCAAAATATATTTAGATATGTAGACCCATGATGTTTTATACATTACATTGCATCTATTGACACATTTATTTTATTTGTTTCAGGTCATTTTTTCGAAAATTTCGCATGTGGAAGATCTCAGTATGATGAAGAGTTGCCGAAACTATTTGAAGATGTTATTTGATAGGATTAGTTATACCAGTTCAATCAATATAAGTTTATCTTTAAAGTTGTCACATTATATTCTGCGTTACTACTTACTTTGGCTTGTTTAGATTCAATGAGATATATTTGATTTTATAAATTAATAGTAATATGTTTTCCAGCATTTGTCTACCTTCACGGCCATCAAGAGACACTCTTTTACTAATAGAGATATTTAGTTGAATTTATTTTCATTAAAATAGACTCTAAAAGGTCAGAATGAGATATCTACGGGAAGGACACAGTAGTAATTATAATTGCCACAAAAATTTGCCGTTAAAACTTTTGACTTTTAGCGGCAATTTATTTAAATTTATCAGCTATAAAAATGGACACTAAAAGATCGTAATTAGTTTGCTATGGATTGGATTTACGGGCAAATATAATTGCCGCAAATAATTACTGGTAAAACAAATGATCTTTAGCGGCAATAAATTATAATCTTTACCAGCTTTTGTGAGAATGGACGCCAAAGGCTTTGCCGGCCCCCGCATTGCCGGCTAAATACCATTGGCCGGTAAAGGATATAATGGCTATTGTTATTGCCGCTAAAGGCATTTTTTAGTGCCGCTAAAGCCCCTTTTTTTGTAGTGTCTTTGGCATTCTTAGGCTGAGCAAACATGTCGGGAGTAAGTCATTCGCTTTGGATGGTGGAAAGCGATGTGGTCATTCCATGCCCTTAGTTGAAACTCTTGTCGATACTGGCCCCTTTGGAGATATTCTGAGAGCGAAAGCTGAAGTAACAAACTGCAGCCCTCAAAGTGTTTTGCTCCTCTTTGGCATTTCTCTAAGGCTCGGTATATGTCTGAAATAATCATGGGCACGATGTTGAATGTCTGCCCACCAATTCCCTCCATTAGTGTCTTGGTTACCATAGCCAACCAAGTATGGATTCTTTCCTCCTTCACTGGAAATACACTCAGGCCTAGGAAGCAAACCATGAAAACGAACACCCTACGGTGAATGTGCCCCAAGGATGTGATGGCGAATTCATCATGGAAGGTACGTTATGACTTGTTGTGGCCATACCTTTCATACAAGTAGTCGAAAGGGATGTATGATTCCTTCAGACACCCTAACTCTGTGTTCTTATTCAAACCCATCATTTTCAGGAAACTTTTGCCTGTGCGGTTTACATGCAGTAACAAGCCAGGAGTCTCCCAAACTAGACCGGCCAATCCTCCTATTTCCTCTAACAATGGCGGCATTTCGATGTTCCCAAAGAGGAAGACGGTTCTTTCACAGTCCCAGAATAGGGTAGCAGCCTCTATCATCATGTTGTTAGGATGGATATCTAGGAGGGACGGTAGATTACCCAGATATTTCTTGACGAGGGTTTTGTCACTAGAGTGCAGATCTTCCTACCAACTCAGCAATTTTGGGTGGATGTTGGTGACCATTCCGAATCTGGGGACTTCGTGCCTCATATTTCTGCAAGGCAAACAAGGTTAGGCCTTGACCCCCACCAGACTCAACTATTTAACATCAACGATTAGCATGAAGCATTTAATTCTCCAAATGAATGCACAGAACGTGATGATGTCCGTTTGGGTTTATGGAAACCCAGTGGACTTTTGAACAAGGCTATCCTAAAGGCTATTGTGTGGATAACACGCTAGCCTGGCTAGGTTTGACCATGATGCATGCAACAGTATAACGGAGTAAGATTTCTACGGGGTTTTAGACTGGTACCCTTGAGCAGACAACTCAAGGGGGAAAGGCACGGAACCGTCGACTGCACCGTTGATCGACTAGTTTTACCGCAAATAAGCCTTTCCGAATTTAAGGGGTAATAATATAGGAAGGGCACAACCACTCATCAAGCGTTGCTATAGGATTTTGTTTGACACGAGTGGAATATGAATGTTGGATCATGAATAATGCAATAAACAGTAAACATGTAGTCACGTATTTGCACATTACGAAAGCATTAAATACAGCAGGTTATGATTTAAAGCGGTTACAAAGGAAGGAAACAGTGAAACATGTTAGTCACTTTTGATGAAAATTAAATGCTTGATGAAATAAACAAGTAATTGCACATAAGGGGAATGGGAATAGGTACAAATTCACAAAGAAATTTGAAATGGTAAAAGCCTGAAAATCCCCAGCAGAGTCGCCATGCTGTCACTCTCCCTATTTCCCCAAGCACTCCTTTCGGGGCCGGTTAAAAGGGTTTTTGACATTGGTTGGGACAACTCATTCCTTTTGGGAAAGGGGTTTGCATATTTTGAAGAGTCGCCACCTAACGATTTTGAGGTGCGTTAGGGCACCTATTGGGGTTCATTTACAACTAAGTTTGATAACCAGAGACAGGGTAAGGGCTTAAAATTATCCTCAGGGGAAGGTGTTAGGCACCCCTCAGGATCCACAAGTGTGGTTCCCGGCCAAATAGCTTTTGTGAATTTGTACAAATAGCAAGTAAACAATTAATGTCCAAATAGTAGGGGATTATGAAATATTCATAGCCTAAGCACATATAGGTTGCCAGTTTGAAAATGTTTAATAGCCAATAGATTTTTGAAAAGGATTATAGTCCAACATCAATGCAATACCCGGTATGACACTCCTCAAAGATGGGATACACATGGTATTAGCGCACCGGTCATCATATCCATATCTACCATTTACCACCCCGTGAAGGTAACTAAAGCGAGTGTTGGTCGCGACTTCTATTGCATGTTGTTACTCGTCCCTTCCTATTAGTCCCGGAGGAATTTAGGACTTCTATCCTATACAGGAGGTTCTAGGCAGATCCTTAGGTTTTAAAGGTAAAATGCTAAGGCAACATATAGAAAAACATATAGGACTGCAGATAGGGGAATAACATATAAGCAGGAAAGGCTCAAATACCTTCACAAATAATACACAGAATCAGCATGACTCAAACACAGTTAAGGTCTTAGTTTAAATTCAAATCCTAAGCATGGTATCTAAGTGATAACAACAGGGAGACAGATTTATCCATAACTCAGAGAGGAAGTCCTAATCAGTTTTGCCTGTTGCATGTTGATAGTTAGACAGTAATCACAAAGGACAGTTTCAGTTTTGTTTAAGGTTGATTTGTCACGACCCAAATTCCCAACCTCAGGGATCGTGATGGCGCCTAACACCACACTTTCTAGGCAAGCCAATGTTAGAAATCGTTTAGCTAATTTCCTTGATTAATTATTTGAGCATAAATAAATAAATTTCAATTGAGCCTAATTAAAACAATTCCCAACAAAATAAAATAAAATGATAACAATAGCCATTTAAATAGAACGAATCACGAACTAATTATGTAAACAACTCTAAGACTACCCCAGGGTCTGGTGTCACAATTCACGAACTACTAAAGAATACTACAATTACTAGGCTGAAAGAAATAGTGTAACTGTTCTGAATATACTAAAAATGTTTTATAAAAATAGGAGAAGACTTTCGAGATTTGCGAACGCCGGCATATATACCTCGTGCCTCCGAATAGATAGATGGATGTTCTAAAAATCTCTATTGCTGGCTAGTACCTGGATCTGCACAAAAGAGTGCAGAGTGTAGTATCAGTACAACCGACCCCATGTACTGAGTAAGTGTCGAGCCTAACCTCGGCGAAGTAGTGACGAGGCTAAGGCGGGGCTTTAACGATAAACCTGTGATATTAATATATGTACGATAACACAATAAAATAATTATGCACGAACAAGAAAATATATCTGAGACAATAATTATAAAACAAGAAGAAAATCTAAACACATCAATTCAAATACTGCATCAATAATAAAATAACACAACCGCCTCTTTCAGGCCTCAACTATAACCAAATCCTCAAAATTTCCAAGTTCTTCAAGCTTTATCTTTGAATAAAAGTAGCACCAAAATATGAAAATAGTACTATAAAATAGAAAGTTTCAAATCTTTGTCTTCCTATAAAGAAAACTGTAAAAATAGTCATTTAGCTTTTCAAAACTTTGATTCTCTTTTTCTAGAAAAAAAATCAGTAAAATATAAATGTAAATATCCTCCCTTATGACTGTCATATATTTATATTCTTCTTGTCCACCCTTATCGTAGTCATATATATTTATTTATTTCTCCTGTCCGCCCTTATCACAGTCATATATATTTATTTCTCCTGTCCACCTTTATCACAGTCATATATATTTATTTCTCCTGTCCACCCTTATCACAGTCATATATATTTATT
>ML287234.1:419-46148 GCA_005239495.1 Nicotiana undulata
ACCACTTTCCAAGCCACATTTCAAATTCTTTAAAACCTCAAAGTCTCATTTTTGATCCGAAACTACTCAATTCACGCCCATTTCACACCAAGTTCCACAGATAGGACAAATAATATATAATAAACCTGTTCCGGGCTCCGGAACCACAATACGGGCCCGGTAACACGGTTTTCACATAATTATTCATTTTCAAAATCCTTTATTATTTTCAGAAAATAATTTTCTTTAAAAATTCATTTCTCGGGCTTGGGACCTCGAAATTCGATTCCGAGCTTATGCCCAAGTCCCATACTTTCCTACGGACCCTCCGGGACCGTCGAATCACGGGTTCGGGTCCGTTTACCGTAAATGTTGATCAAAGTCAACTATATTCATTTATTAATTATCAAAACTGATTTTTATCAAATTTTCACATAATAGCTTCCCGGCTACGTGCCTGGGCTGCGCACACATATCGAGGTGAGACTAGCGGAGGCTCTCGGAGCCTCGGAACACAGATATAGCTTAAATTACGTAAGATGACCTTTTGGGTCATCACATATCATGTATTTACTTATTATTTTGTTTATTATATTTCCGAAAATTTAGGCTTACCTAGTCGTAGAGACTAGGTGCCGTCACCATACCTTTTTGGAGGGTAAATCGGATCGTGGCACTTGAGAGGTTGATGACTGTTCTTACGTCATCGAGCCGATTTGGTATTAATTGGAGGTGCCGTGTACGCCAGGCCCCATTTTATGTCGGGAACTATTCATGTGGTGAGATATGATATACTTGATGAATTAATTGCATTATTTGTTGATTCTAGCATGTTTACTTGTCATGCAGGTACCAGATTGTGATTCTTCATTTATGTTTGATGGTACTAGATGTCCTTATTTGGTATTTTGGGCGGAACTCATTGTTAAGTTAAAATACCATGCTTAGAAAACTCTGTGAAAGAATTTATGCCTTTATATCTTCTTGAAAAGCATGACTATTTTCTTGTTGTTTGTGCAAAGGTTGGAATGAATATTGCTTAAGATACTTCTCTTTTCTATTATTATTCTATATTGTTGTAATTAGTTATTGGCATTGGATGTTGGGAAATCTCCAAGATCGTCATTGCTTTTAGTTCGAGGTTAGGGTTATTACTTATTGAGTACATGAGGTCGGTTGTACTCATTCTATACTCAGCACATTATGTGCAGATCCAGGTACGTATGAGAGAGGTGATCGCTAGTTGGAGGCAATTGTACCAAACCATTGGTGATTTTGAGGTAGTTTCTTATTTCGTTCGCAGACCTTGGAGTCCTTTTCTGCTTTGTTTGTGTTATCATTGTTCTATTGTTAAGATAGTTATGTATTTAAGGATTTGACTCTGCATTTATTTCTATAGTGCTCATGTGCTCGTTGACACCAGATCATGGGATGGTTGTAGTTTTGTTATTGCTGCTATTTTTCTTAGATATTTTATGATTATTCTGTTGTTGAGATTATTAAGACCTGTTATTTAAGTTTATTGTTATTGTTTGAATATTGGCTTACCTAGCAAGAGGTGTCAGGCGTCGTCACGGCTCTGGTGGGGATTTGGGTCGTGACAAGTTGGTATCATAGCACTAGATTGCACCGGTTTCATGAGTCATGAGAAAGTATAGTAGATTCTTGCGGATCGGTATGGAGACACTTGTACTTATCATCGAGAGGCTACCAAAACTATTAGGAAAATTGTTAAATCCCCAGTTTGAACATTTACTCTTCTATTCTCTCACAAATGGTGAGGACACGTTCACCTGGATTAGTCGAGCAGGCACCAGTGCCACCACTCAGGGCCGAGGTAGAGCTAGAGGTAGAGGCATATCTTAGCCTATAACACATGCAGCGATACCTGATGTTGAGCTTCAGCTATAGTAGGATGATTTCCATGTTCTTACGGAGTTAGTAGGACCAGCTCAGGTCCAAGAGGGGTTCATCGCTGTCCTAGTGCTCCAATATGCCCTGGTCCGCCTGATTGGTCTTATGGATACTGTGTCCCAGGCCAGTGTATTTCCTGTAGCACCATCCGTTTTTAGCCCGGGGGAGGATTCCAGACTCCTGCTACTCACACTCCACATCAGATGGATCACGAGTATCAGACCCCATAAGTTCTACCAGTTGGGGGAGTTCAACCTATTTGTGCTACATAGCCTGGACAAAGATCCGCATTGTCAGCTGAGGGGTTGAAGAGGTTGGACAAGTTCACCAAGTTATTTCCCCTTGCTTTGGTGGTACTCCTTCTGAGTACCCTGGGATTTCTTAGACCGTTGCCATGAGCTATTATATGGGTATAATACAGTCCAATGGAGTTGATTTCACGGTGTTTCAGATGTATGGTGCGGCCAAGAGGTGGTGGCAGGTGTATGTTCAAGGCAGGCCAGCAGTGCTTATGCGAGGGAGAGGTTCCTTAATAGTAAGTCAAGCCCACACCAAACACCCTTAAGCATCGAACAATTTAGCATTCAACCTAACAAGTGCCTAGGCAGTCCCATACAATCAACATGAAACAAACTAGCAAAAGTACAGAAGGTCCAATATGGTATCTCAACCCACATAAATATGACAGATCTTAAGAACTTAGTCAAATGAAGATACAAACAACTTCAAGACAGTACCATTTTTATTATCGAACAGATTACTTAGAGATCGGGACAATAATCTTAAGGTAAAATTCTACAAATAACCAGGAGAATAACACATGATTCAGTTTCACATAAATCACTATAAGAATGCATGATCATGTATAAATTCTCAAAAGGAGGTATGAGAAGTTTCAAAGTTCAGAATCACTCTCAGAATAGTGCAGGGTATTCACTTAACACTTAGGGCTATTGGTTTGTTCAAATAGGGTCAAAGAAGGTCACATAATAAAGTTGTTAACCAATTATTTCATAACCAAAGAGGTTTCCAGGTTTTAAAGTGTAATTTTAAACCATCTAAGATGTCAAACAAAGTCAGAAGAAAAATTCCATACACATGAGTTCCAATAGGGTCCAATACCTCATCAAAATTAAATTAGATAATGTTTCATGAAGCAGGTTTAGTGTATCAAAATATAGAACTCCCAAACAGTCTCAGGGCAGTCTTTTAATTAATAGGAAAACACATAGTCGAGATTTAATTACATGCTAACAAACATGCTAAACATCTTAACATAGAACTAACCTAAGGGGTTATTCTAACAGTAAGAATAACTGAATCCATTAAAATAGAATAGTTAGCTTCTAGTCCCATTTGAATCCTACATGCATGGCCTCTAAACATGATAGTGCATACTGAAAGTGAATAGTATTTGATCGAATTCTATGACGAATAGTGCTTAACCATGTTACATAAAAGAGACCTTCTAGACAGTGTCCTCAAACCTCAAATGGTCCTAAGATAACAACAACACTTAATTTTAACAGTTTAAACAAGGCAAAACAGATATGTGATTGCGAGTCAGCATTTATTTATTCAAGTAAAAAGGATCACCATTACACTCTAAATTAAGACATGCCAAGCTAGGTAAATAAAGTTTATACTATATACTTCCTCTACATTCAGATCAATATAATGACCAATCATAGTTGCTAAAGAGATCATTCAATTTGCGGACAGAACAACATGGTACAATAAGCATGACTGTCCTATGGAAGTAGTCAATTGTTAAACATATCAATATGTTAACATAGGCATGAATATGTAACGATCCGGTCGGTCGTTACGTAGAACCTGCATTATATGTACTTTTATTGCCTTTTCATGGGTTGGTTATACTGTTTAAGATGTGTTAGAGTTGGTAAGCTCGGAATCGGAATGGTTGTAGTGAGAATTGAGACACTTAGTCTCTAAAAATAGCCTTAAAGTGGGGAAAGTCAATTGAGAGTTGACTTTTTGGTAAACGATCCCGGAATGCGAATTTTATGATTCGGATAGCTTCGTTAGGTGATTTGGAACTTAGGAGTGTGTTCAAAATATTTTTGTGATGTCCGGTGTAGAATTAGGCTGGAATTGGCGAAAGTTAGTTTTTGGTAATTTCCGGTCGGCAGTGGAAAATAGGCTATCGGGGTCGGAATGGAAACCGAAAGTTGAAACAGGTTTGTAATAGCATTTTGGATATGTCTGCAAAATTTCAGGTCAATCGGATGTGTTTTGGATAGTTTCGGCATCATTGGTGGATTTTAGAAATTTTAAAGTTCTTAGGCTTGAATCCGATGTGATTTTGGTGTTTTGATGTTATTTTGGGTGTTCCGAGGGTGCAAATAAGTTTGAATGATCATATATTATGTGTTGGTATGTTTGGTTGGGGTCCCAAGAGGCTCGGGATGGTTTTGAGTGATTAACGGAGAGTTTTGGACTTGGAATATGCAACTTTCAACTGCTGGAGTACAATTGCTGGTGTGACCGCACCTGTGAGTGGGGGACCGCAGGTGCGGCTCGTAGAAGCGGACAGGGTCTCCGCAGGTGTGGATTTTGGTCAGCTCAGTAGTGGGTCGCAGATGCGGAGAGGGGACCGCACCTGCGAAATCGCATGTGCGGAATTTGAGTCGCAGGTGCGGGTTTAGGCCATTTAATGAAAAGTCACAAGTGCGGTGGATTTGAACGCAGATGCGATCCGCAGGTGCGAGATTTGGGGCCGCAGGTGCGAAAAGCCTGGGCAGAAAAGAATAAAAAGGAGACTTCGCGATTTTTAACCCTCTTTTCACCATTGTTGTGCGGGTTCCGAGCTTTTTGAGGGTTTTTGAAGAGGGAAACGTCTGTGCATCATTGAGGTAAGCTTTTGAACTCATTAACTCGATTATAGGTGATTAAAGACCTTATTGTAAGTGTTTAATTTGTGAAAATCAGTAGAAAAAGGGTGAAGTTAGGGCTTGAGATTATGAGACCTTTAGGGGATAATTTGAAGGATCAAACGAACTCCGATTTAGAGTTATTTATATGTACGGACTAGTGAGATGATGAAGAAATTTGGTATAAAATTTGTCGAGTTCCGAGACGCGGGCCCGCGGGTTGGGTTTTGGCTAATTTCGGGTTTTGTGCTAAAATTGATATTTTTCGATTGGAATTTATTCCCTCAGCATAATTTGATGAGAAAAATCTGATCTGTATAGATTTGGAGCACTCGGAAGTTGATTCGAGAGGCAAGGGTGTTGCAGAATAGTTTTCGGGCTAGTTTGAGGTAAGTAATGTCTTTAAATCCTGTCCTGAGGGTATGAAACTCCAGACTTTACATCCTTTCACGAATTTGGAGTGATGCATACACTGGATGACGAGTGTGGGGCGTGCACGAATTGGAAATTTGGAAAAATGTTCCTTTTTAGGCAACTATTGAGTTGCGAAACTGCTTTTAAAGCTTATTCTCTATAGTATTACTATGATTTGATATAAATGGGATGTAAGCCATGTTTGGGGCCTAGTGTCGACCTATTTAACCCCTTGGGGGGCTATTTTACTAATATTCTCACTACTTTGAAACTATGATTTTACACTCAGTCTTTCTCGTGAAATTGTTGACACTCTTATTAGATAATATTACTATTTCTTGAAAAGAAATACTATTTTGGGTCGAGAACCCCATTTTATTCATGGCCCGAGTGGTATGCTGAGAGTGTCTGACTGAGTGAGCCCGAGGGCCAATGTTGTGAGGATGTTATGATATGAGAGTGGCCGAGTGCCTGAGAGTGATTTATGCCATGATGTGACTTGTTTATAGCGCTTGGGCTGTAGGAGCCCCTCCGGAGTCTGTACACACCCCAGTGAGCACNAACTATGATTCACTTTATTTTTCAACTGATATTACTGAGAGTTTTACTGAGAAATATTGGAAAAATATACTTGTTTCTAAGGATTTGGGGAAACTGGTTTTCGAACTTATGTATACTGTATCGAGACTTGATGTTTTACTATTTTGTGGACTGGTGTATCTGTGCTGTGTGTTTCTTATTCTCAGACTGTGATTTATTTTCATTACTACTGAGTTGACGTACTCATCATTACTCCCTGCACCCCTGTGTGTAGATCCAGGTACTGGTTCAGAGCAGTAGTTGTCCGAGTTCGTTGTCATTAGCGTTTGAGATTTCGAGGTAGCTGTCCAGCGTCCGCAGCTTCTCCATTTCCCTTCCTTATTTAGTATTAGTATTTTATTCCTAGACATTGTCTATGACATTAGCAGAGTTAGTTTATTTGTTAGATGCTCGTGATCGGTTGACTCCAGTCTTGGGGGATTAGTTTAGACTGTGGAATTATATTATTGATGCTTAAAGACTTAGAGAAATTATTTTATACTCTGTTTGCTGGTTATTATTGATTTTTGAGAAATTATATTAAAACAAAATGTGTAGTTATATGATGGTAGGCTAGCCTAGTTCCACGATAGGCGCCATCACGACATGTTAGAATTTGGGGTCGTGACAGAATATATATGAGGTTCATTCATTTATCTAAACAAAAACAACATAATGGTATGAATATGCGAATCATTAAAGTAGGACAGCATAATGATATAGGCATGAGAATCATTCAATTTGTTAAACTGGACAACATGATAGTATAAGCATGAGAGTTAATAAGTATAATTTAATCAGCAGAACAACAAGATAAACAAAACATGACTGCCAACACATAAATCAATTAGTTTAATCAACATAAGGAATCAGACATGATTGGCCACAAGGAAATCAACAAGTGCACATAAAAAACTATAAAGAAAAATTGATTAAAAATGAAACGGGAGGTTAACTGACCTTCTTCAAAGTAGAAAACCATGCAATCGTCCTTAGACGTTTAAGAACCAAAATTCACAACCAATTCCCATTAGATAACTTGAGCAGAAAAGAAAAAAAAAGAAAGGAAATTAGAGTAATTTATAATGTACTTAAGTATGAATTATTTACTAGGTCTTTCTTATGGTAGTTGTGTGTTGGTGATGGCACTGAAGCCCACAATTTATACCCATAATTGGAGCCTTAGGATTTCGTTTGAATATTTAAATCTATAAGGTGATGATGAGTACTGATGACTGAGAAATTACGAAATCAGAAGGGGAAAAGAGGGTAGTGATTTTTAACTCTCCAAAAAGATGAGTGGAATATCCATTGAAGCCAACCAGATCGCGGGGCAAAGCCAATATCTAGAGGTTACTATGGTTGACCTCTAGAAAATCGACCATCGCGATGCGGTAAAGATTCTCACGAATATGCAGTTGCATGTGATGATTGAACATGCAGAGGGTGAAGCAATGGGAGTTTTTGCTTTTAACATTTGGGTGTAGGGTTTCGGGTCCTGGAATTCGAAACTGGGTGAGGTAAAAATGAATGTTCGGTAGGATTAACGGCTAACATGGAGAAATGATGAAGCTTCCAGCTCTTTTGAGTGATTTTGCACGAATTGGTGCTATATTTCAATAGTGTAAGTGTGTGTGTGTGTGAGAGAGAGAGAGAGAGAGAAAAGATAGAAGAGAGAATAAGAGGAAATAAGGCCACTGCTGAAACAAAAATGTCTCTAGGCTTTTGGGGGTTGGCTAGTTTAAAACAGGGAATTTTATGGGGGCCGTTGGATCATTTGATCCAACGGTAGAGATATTTTGAATCCCAAAAATGAGAAGGAAATGTTAATGGGGATAAGACGCTGACCGTTGGATCATATTGATCTAACATATGAGATAAATACACTAGGATGTTTAAATATAAAGGAGAATTGTGATTAATTTTGGACCGTTAATGAATTTGATCAACGGTTTAGAAGGACTGTATTTGTTATGTGAATGACTGGGAGGGGTGACGTGGCATGGCATGATTGCTGGAGAGGGAGTGGTGAGAATCACCAAGTGTGACGGGTGATGGGCTGATCGAATCAAGTCAGGGGTATTGGGCTGGTGTTTTGGGTCAACTAATTGGGTATTAGGCTGGTATTTGAATTTGATTCATATCCACTTTAATTAAAATCAATCAATTGCAATTTTAGCCTACTTTAAAGTTTTAACCCCTTTTTATAATTAAACTAATTAAATGTATTTAATCCCAATAACATATAATTATAAATGTATTATTAATTAATTGTTATAACCTAGTTTTAAATTATCCGAATAATTATAATATTCATCTATAAAATTATGAAAGCTAACTGTTTGATTAACTACAATAACAGAGGTAGTATGATTATAATTATTTAAGACAAAATTATTATTAATTATAAAATTAATATTTTTAATTATTATTACCTATTATATTATTTATATTTTGGAAAAATTAAATACTAACAATTTGAAAAATGCTCTACTACATTATTCTTGATAATAAGCGTAAAAAATTAACCTAATAAGGGGAGGGTAAATTTTTTATCATCAATAGCTGCCCCCCTTTGACCGGAGATGATAAAAGAGTTTTCGGGCAAAGAAATTGACTTACTGACCAATTTTGTCCCGACTTCAGGCATATATGAAATTGTGAAAGAGAATGACCTATGAGATTATGGGTAAATCTTGGTTTTGAATCGCCTACATACCTCAATCTTAATGAGGATCAGGTCATATGTAGTTTTGGAATTACGATTTGGGGAGAGTTATGCTTGCAGGAATTGTCCTAGTATCGTGTTATGACGATAATGCAAAACTGAAAGATTTCGAGACCTAATGACTTCTGAATTGCAGTTTGATTATAAATATTAAAGGATTTTGACAATTTTGGAGTTCTACTGGTCGAATTGAGTTGGAGATTGGATCGTTGGCTCGCCTATGATTCTATTGTCCCTCATTAGTTGTGTAACTTGGTTTGCATCTTAAAGAGTATTCCACGTTGTAGTGTTTGAACTTGCAAAAAGGAAGATACATACATACCCATATATTGTAATGTAAATATGTTAGAATATAATGTAAAAATGTAGGAATAACAATTCCTGATTGTTGGCTTGAAATGACCTGACTGTTCGTTTTGAGCATTGGCATTCCGTTCGGTGGTTTGAGGTAATGAGTAGCTTCATATGATGTATTACAACTTGTGTATATGATTGGTTTTGGTCTTTGAGTTGTTCGAAATTGGTTTGTGGAATGATTCTTAAATAGGAAGCTTTAAGTTGGAAGAGTTGATCAAGTTTGAATTTTGTGTATTTGATCTCAGATCGGAGTTTTGATGGTTCCGCTAGGCCCAGATGGTGATTTGGGCTTGGGAGTATGTCACGACCCAAATTTCGGAGTCGTGATGGCGCCTGTCGTGGAACCAGGCCAGCCACCTAACTATAACGGTTCTAGGATCGGTTATCTGAGAAAATGCTCACTTTTTTATAAATCTAAATCAATAATAGTGGAAATTCATAATTTGGAAACAATTTAAGGAAGGAAAACAAAATTCAAATACTACAGCCTCGGATCCGGTGTCACGCAGTCATGAGCTACTAATACATGAACGAGACCCAAAAGAAATGACCAACATAGTCTGAAAGTAAATACGACAGGTAGAAGAGAAAGAGATGACGAGCTCCTGGTCGCCAGCTGCTACCTCGTCAACTCCGATGAACTGCTACGACTCACTGACCAGAGCTGGATCTCAATGTACCTGGATCTGCACACAAGGTGCAGGGTATAACGTGAGTACACCAACTCAATAAGTAACGAAAACACCCTTCAAACGATCGCAATCTCCTTCACGCGATCGCGATCCCCTTCACGCGATCACGATGCACAGCAGCCTCCTACCACACGCGCCTCAGAAACTCTACGCGATCGCGGACTCCCTCACGCGATCGCACTGAACAACCTACTCAGCCCCGCGATTGTGACCCATCTACTGCGATCGCGAAGAAAAAACTTCGACCCCTACCTTAATAAGCCTACGCGATCGCAGGACTACTTATGCGATCGCGGAAGAGAAAACCAGATAAAAAAACACCAGAAAAATCTGCCAAGTCTTTAAGCCAAACGTTGGTTCGTTGACCACCCGAAACACACCCGAGGCCCTCGGGACCTCAACCAAACATACCAATACGTCCTAAATGATCATTCAAACTTAGTAGAGCCTTCGAAACATCAAAAACAACATCAAAACTCCAAAATTCCTCGAATTCGAGCTTACGAACATTGAAATTTCTAAATTCCACCAACGATGCCGAAACTACCCAAAACAACTCCGATTGACCTAAAATTTTGCAGACATATCCAAAATTACTATACGAACCTGTTCCAATTATAGGAATTCCATTCCGACCCCGATAACATATTTTCCACTGCCGACCGGAAATCGTCAAAAATTAACTTTCGCCAATTCAAGCCTAATCCTACACCGAGCATCACAAAAACATTCTGAACACACTCCTAAGTCCCAAATCACCTAACGAAGCTATCCGAGCCATAAAATCCGCATTCCGAAGTCATTTACCAATAAGTCAACTCCAGGTTGACTTTTCGAACTCTGAGGCTATTTTTAGAGACTAAGTGTCTAATTTCCTTCTATAATCACTCTGAACCCGAGCTAATCACTTCTAACGTATCATGAATAGTACATACAAGCTATGACAAGGCATAAACATTGAAAATAATGCACGTTCTACGAAATGACCGACCGGGTCGTTACATTCTCCCTCTCTTAAACAAATATTCGTCCTCGAACAGGTCTAGAAACATACCTGGAGTCTCAAACAAGTGAGGATATATGCTCCACATCTCCCGCTTGGTCTCCCAAGTAGCCTCCTCCACTGGCTGACCTCTCCACTGCACCTTCACTGAAGCTATCTCTTTTGACCTCAACTTTCTGACCTCGCGAGCCAAAATAGCAACTGGTTAAACCTCATATGACATATCATCCTCGAGCTGAACTGTACTGAAGTCTAAGACATAAGACGGGTCACCAATATACTTCCGGAGCATCGACACATGGAATACAGGATGAACACTTGACAAGTTGGGTGGCAAAGCAAGTCTATAAGCCACCTATCCAACCTTCTCAAGCACCTCAAATGGACCAATGAATCAGGGACTAAGCTTTCCCCTCTTCCCGAACCTCATAACACCCTTCATGGGTGACACATTCAGCAGTACCTTATCACCCTCCATGAAAGACACATCCCGAACCTTCCGGTCTGCATAGCTCTTCTGTCTGGACTGAGTCGTGCGAAGTCGCTCCTGAACCAATTTCACCCTCTCCAATGCATCCTGAACCAAATCTGGTCCTAACAACCTAGCCTCACCGGGCTCAAACCAACCAACCGGAGATCTAAACCTCCTACCATATAAAGCCTCATACTGCGCCATCTGAATACTAGACTGGTAGCTATTATTATATGCATACTCCGCTAGTGGCAGGAACTGATCCCACAAGCCACCAAAATCAATCACACAGGCACGCAACATGTCCTCCAAGATCTGAATAGTCCTCTCTGACTGCCCGTCAGTCTGAGGATGGAACGTTGTGCTCAACTCTACCTGAGTACCCATACCTCTCTGCATGGCTCTCAAAAACTGAGATGTGAACTGAGTACCTCTATAGGAAATAATAGAAACTGGGACTCCATGCAACCA
Organism: Nicotiana undulata; assembly: GCA_005239495.1. NCBI lineage: Eukaryota > Viridiplantae > Streptophyta > Magnoliopsida > Solanales > Solanaceae > Nicotiana > Nicotiana undulata. Next base: position 11,923 of record ML287234.1, read on the forward strand.
GATAATCTCTCTGATGTAGATACCAGCTAACCTCTCCGAAGTATAAGTAGTACTGACAGGAATGAAGTGCGCGGACTTGGTCAGTCGATCCACAACGACCCAAATAGCATCAAATCGCTTCGAAGTCCGTGGAAGCCCAACTACAAAGTCCATGGTGATCCGCTCCCACTTCCACTCCGGAATGACTAACTCCTGATGCAACCCACCTGGCCTCTGGTGCTCATACTTGACCTGCTGGCAGTTGAGGCACCGTGCTACATACTCCATAATATCTCTCTTTATCCGCCTCCACCAATACTGCTGTCTCAGGTCCTAGTACATCTTTGCGGCACCCGGATGGATGGAATACCGCGAGCTGTGGGCCGCTGTCAATATCGACTCTCGAAGACCATCTAGGTCGGGCACACAAATACGGCCCTGCATCCTCAAAACCCCATCATCATCAATAGTCACATCCCTGACATCACCTCGACGGACCTTGTCCTGATGAACCAACAAATGACGGTCATCATACTGGCATGCTCTAATCTGATCATATAGAGAAGACCAGGAAGCCATGCTAGCTAACACCCGAGGATGCTCTGACAAATCCAATCTCACCAGTTGCCCCGCTAAGGCCTAAACATCACTTGCTAAGGGTCGCTCTGCTGCTGAAAGATAGGCTAGACTTCCCAAACTCCCTTCTCGGCGACTCAGAGCGTCGGCCACCACATTGGCCTTCCCCGGATGATATAGAATGGTGAGGGCGTAATCCTTGAGAAGCTCCAACCATCTCCTCTGACGCAAATTCAAATCCTTCTGCCTCAACAGATACTGCAAACTGCGATGGTCAGTAAAAATCTCACACTGAACCCCATATAAATAATGACGCCAAATCTTCAAAGCATGAACAATAGCAGCTAGCTCAAGATCGTGAACTGGATAATTCGTCTCGTGCACCTTTAACTATCTGGACGCGTAGGCAATCACCATACCGTCCTGCATCAAAACCGCTCCCAAGCCAACCCTAGAAGCATCACAATAGACTGTGTAAGAACCTGAACTAGTAGGCAAAACTAATACCGGAGCTGTGGTCAAAGCTGACTTGAGCTTCTGAAAGCTCTCCTCACACTCATCGGACCATCTGAATGGAGCACCCTTCTGGGTAAATCTGGTCAGTAGTGAAGAAATAGAGGAGATCCCTCCACAAAGCGACGGTAATAACCCGCCAAGCCAAGAAAACTCCTAATCTCTATAGCTGAGGACGGTCTGGGCCAACTCTGCACCGCCTCTATCTTCTCCGGGTCCACCTGAATACCCTCACTAGACACCACGTGACCCAAGAAAGCTACCAAACTAAGCCATAACTCACACTTGGAGAACTTTGCATAAAGCTTCTCCTCTCTCAACCTCTGCAACACAACCCGCAAATGCTAAACGTGCTCCTCCTGGCTACGAGAATACACAAGGATGTCGTCAATGAACACAATAACGAACGAATCAAGGTAAGGCTGAAACACGTTGTTCATCAAGTGCATGAACGCGGCTGGGGCATTGGTCAGCCCAAAAGACATAACCCAAAACTCATAGTGACCGTATCTGGTCCTGAAAGCAGTCTTCAGAATATCAGAATCCCGAATCTTCAACTGGTGATACACCGATCTCAAGTCAATCTTCGAGAACACCTTAGCTCCCTGAAGCTGATCAAATAAGTCATCAATGCGAGGCACAGGATACCGGTTCTTCACCGTAACCTTATTCAGCTGCATGTAGTCAATGTACATGCGCATAGAACCATCCTTCTTCTTTACGAACAACACCGGAGCACCCCAGGTTGATGCACTAGGCCGAATGAACCCTTATCAAGGAGTTCCTGAAGCTGCTCCTTCAATTCCTTCAACTCTGCTGGGGCCATGCGGTAAGGCGGAATAGAGATAGGCTGGGTATCTGGCAACAAGTCGATACCAAAGTCAATGTCTTTGTTAGGTGGCATGCCTGGCAGGTCTGCAGGGAATACGTCTAGAAACTCACGGAGCACTGCAACAGAATCAATAGAAGGAGTCTCACTACTAACATCCCTCACAAAGGCCAAATAAGACTCACATCCCTTCCCAATCATACGTTGAGCCTTCAGATAGGAAATCACCCTACTAGGCACATACTCCACCGAACCTCTCCACTCAATCCTCGGCAATCCGGGCATAGCTAAGGTCACGGTCTTGGCGTGACAGTCCAGAACAGCATGGCACGGAGATAGCCAATCCATGCCAAATATCACATCGAAGTCAACCATGCTAAGCAATAATAGATCCACCCGGGTCTCCAGACCCCCAATAGCTATAACACAAGACCGGTACACCCGGTCTACCACAACCGTATCCCCCACAAGATTCGACACACGAACAACTGAAATCAAGGACTCACGGGGCATTCCCAAGAAATGTCCAAAGTATGATGAAACATATGAATACGTAGAACTAGGATCAAACAATACCGAAGCATCTCGGTGATAAACAAAAATAATACCTATAATCACTGCATCTGAAGCTATGGCATCTGGTCTGGCCGGAAGTGCATAGAAACAGGCCTGTCCTCCACCTGATCGACCTGCCCCTCTAGGGCGGCCTCAGACTGACTGACCTCCACCCCTGGCTGCCTGGGCGGGTGGTGTAGAACCTAGTGCTGAAGCTGGAGGCTGGCTCCTCTGCTGATAAGAACTACTAGAAAGGCGGGGACAATGCCTCTTGATGTGACCTGGATCCCCACACTCGAAACAACCCCTCTCAGCAAAAGACGGTGGGGTCTGAAGGGAACCCCTGAAACCAGAGTAGCTGCTAGAAGAGATATGTGCTGAAGAACCCTGAACTGATTGTGGTCTCGATGAGCTCTGGGCTGGAAGTGCACTGAATGATGAACGACCCGGATGAGAACTACGGGGACCGTGTCCTGATGAAGTACCGCTGTAAACTGGACGAGCTAGCTGAGGATGTCTGAATGGACGACCTCTTCTATACTGAGACTGACCTCCCGAGTGACCACCACCATAACTACCAGATCCTCGAGGCCTCTTGGCCTCCCTCTCAACACGCTCCTGACGGCGCACTGACTCAATCTCCCTGGCTATGTCAACTACCTCCTCAAAAGAAGCCCCAGCTACCCTCTCCCTGGTCAGAACGATCCGTAATTGATAAGTAAGACCGTCAACAAACCTCCGGATCCTCTCTCGGTCTGTGGGAAATAGCCAGGTGGAATGACGGGCTAACTCAGAGAACCTCATCTCATACTGCGTCACGGTCATGTCTCCGTGACGCAACTGCTCGAACTCTCTACGCAGCTCCTCTCTGCGGGACTGTGGTATATATTTCTCTAAAAAGAGAATGGAGAACTGGTGCCATGTAAGGGGCGCTACATCAACGGGTCTCCGCCTCTCATAGGCCTCCCACCAAGCAAGTGCAGCTCCTGAGAACCGGAAAGTAGTAAATGGAACTTCGCTGACCTCTAGTATCCCTGATGTGCGTAGTATCCTCTAACACTTGTCCAAGAAGGACTAGGCATCCTCACCCTCTGTACCACTAAAGGTCAGAGGCTGGAGTCTACTGAACCTCTCCAACCTACGCTGCTCATCATCAGCTAAAGCTGGGACCACATAATCCTGTACCGGAGCAATAGGCTTCACTGGAACTGCCCCAGGTGTCTGAAGTCCCTGGGTGACCTGCTCAGGTGTGCGGGCAGCTGGAGTCTGAATGCCTCCCCCGACATGAGAAGTAGTAGCAGTAGTGGACATCGCAACGGCCTGTGCCAAACTGGTGCACACCGTCAAAATCTGAGCTAGGGTCTCCTGGAGACCCGGAATCACTATGGGCACTGCTGGTGCCTGAGCCTGCCCCGCTAGAATCTCAGCTGCGGGGACCTGATCTTGAGCAACGGGAGGGTCCACAGGCGCTGCCCTGGTTGCTTTGCGGGCTGCACCCCTCCCCCTGCCCCGGCCCCGGCCACGACCTCGACATCTAGCTGGTCCTACTGGTGTCTGATCACCACTACTGGCAGCACGAGTCCTCACCATCTATGAGAGAATGAAAACAACAGAAGTTTAGTTCCCGAGTTCAACAGGCTCGCACGACAGAATTCAAAGATGTGAAATTTTCCTAAGGGTTCTGTAGCCTCTCGAAGATAAGTACATACGTCTCCGTACCGATCCACAAAACTCTACTAAACCTGCCCATGACTGGTGAGACCTATTCAACCTAGGGCTCTGATACCAACTTGTCACGACCCAAATTTCGGAGTCGTGATGGCGCCTGTCGTGGAACCAGGCCAGCCACCTAAGTATAACGATCCTAGGTTCGGTTATTGGAGAAAATGCTCCCTTTTTTATAAATCTAAATCAATAATAGTGGAAATTCAAAATTTGGAAACAATTTAAGGAAGGAAAACAAAATTCAAATACTACAACCTCGGATCCGGTGTCACACAGTCGTGAGCTACTAATACATGAACAAGACCCAAAAGAAATGACCAACATAGTCTGAAAGTAAATATGACAGGTAGAAGAGAAAGAGATAATGAGCTCCTGGTCGCCAGCTTCTACCTCGTCAACTCCGATGAACTGCTGTGACTCACTGACCAGAGCTGGATCTCAATGTACCTGGATCTGCACACAAGGTGCAGGGTATAACGTGAGTACACCAACTCAATAAGTAACGAAAATAACCTATAGGCTGAGAGGTAGTGACGGACTAAACCTCCGATAATTTGAACAACAACATATAGTTTGAACATGACAGTACTGTAGTAGAAAGTAAGCGAATGCACCGAGTTATGTCTGTAAACTTGCATATATTCGTGTAAAATCAGGAATGCTATGTATACAGTATCACTCTCATAAGGAAGTCCACTCAGTACTCGAATTGGCCATCAGGCCCAGGGAAAATCCATCCCAGAATATGGATAAATACAGTGACATAGTCACTCGGTACTGAGGAAAAAGAAGGTCCAATCCAGCCCCACGGAGAAGATCCATCTCCGGAACAAGACACCACGGAGAAGATCCATTTTCGTAACATATCACTCGGAAAAGATCCACGTCCAAGGAAGATCCATCCCTCAATATCTGTGCGCTCACTGGGGGTGTAAAGACTCCGGAGGGGCTCCGATAAGCCCAAGCGCTATACCAAGCCAACGAAGGCATGATCCAAAGATCGCTGCGGTGTGTAGCCCGATCTCATAACTGTCTCAAAATCCGGCTCTAGGCCTCACTCAGTAATACTTCCAATCTCACTCACCATGCTCTCAGATATATATATCTATAATTCAGCCCAAACAATGATAATATGAAAATAACTAACAATTTCTGAAACTAAGGCATGAGAATACATGCTACAACAGGACTGAGTGCATAACAGTGAATAACCACAAATAGAGACAGAAACAATTAACCATTCCGGTCTAAACAAATTGACGTGAAGCTTTATCATTTACACTTATCATGATTTCTAATATGTTCAAGGAAGTCTCTACCTTAACAGTACCAATATCAGTATGAAACAACCCTTAGACAGTGCCATGGGATGAGCCGGGCTACAAACATTTGGTGAACGCCCGCATGCCCGTCACTTGGCAAGTGCGTCACCTTAATTAACATCAATTATCAGATAATTTGGGGTTTCGAACCCTCAGTTCCAAGGTTGAAGACATTACTTACCTCAAAACCGGCTAAAATACTACTCCGCAGTGCCCTTGCCTCGAAATTCGACCTCCGAGCGCTCCAAATCTACCAACAATCAAGTGTATATCATTATTATATGCTAAGAGGTGAATCCCAATCAAAATTTATCAAGAATACTCAAAAATCCCGAAATTGGCCAAACCTGACCCCCGAGCCCACGTCTCGGAATTCGGAAAAATTTAAAAACTGATATCCTTATTTTCACCCGAGTCTACCCATATCAAATTTACCAAAATCCAACCACAATTACCCCTTCAAATCATCAAAAGAGTCTCCCAACTTTTGTTCCCATTTTTCTCAATTTCTACTTTGATTCCACAAATTACATGAAAATAATGAATACTAATTCATGAAATTAGACCAAAAACGATCAAGGAATACTTACCACAAGACTCCCATTGAAAACCTCTCCAAAATCTCCCTTCTCCCGAGCTCTCTAATGGAGTTTTGAAAAATGGCTAAAACCCCTCGTTTTTGAGCTTAAAGTTTCTGGCCAGCGATTTCCTTCTACGCGATCGCGGACATCCTGTCGCGATCGCGGACATCCTGTCGCGATCGCGGACATCCTGTCGCGATCGCGGAGAGTAAATTAACAGCCCCCGATTTTAACCCTACGCGATCGCAACATCTCCCATGCGATCGCGATCGCGATTCAGCTTGGTCCAAACTCACGCGATCGCAATCCCCTTCATGCGATCGCGATGCACTGCAGCCTCCTACCACACGCGCCTCAGAAACTCTACGCGATCGCGGACTCCCTCACGCGATCGCACTGAACGACCTACTCAGCCCATGCGATCGCGATCGCGATTCAGCTTGGTCCAAACTCACGCGATCGCAATCCCCTTCATGCGATCGCGATGCACTGCAGCCTCCTACCACACGCGCCTCAGAAACTCTACGCGATCGCGGACTCCCTCACGCGATCGCACTGAACGACCTACTCAGCCCATGCGATCGCGACCCATCTACTGCGATCGCGAAGAAAAAACTTCGACCCCTACCTTGCTAAGCCTACGCGATCGCAGGACTACTTATGCGATGGCGGAAGAGAAAACCACATGAAATAAAACACCAGAAAATCTGCCAAATCTTTAAGCCAAACGTTGGTCCGTTGATCACTCGAAACACACCCGAGGCCCTCGGAACCTCAACCAAACATACCAGTACGTACTAAATGATCATTCAAACTTAGTCGAGCCTTCAAAACATCAAAATCAACATCAAAACTCCAAAATATCTCGAATTCGAGCTTTTGAACATTGAAATTTCTAAATTCCACCAATGATGACGAAATTACCCAAAACAACTCCGATTGACCTGAAATTTTGCAGACATATACAAAATGACTATACAAACCTGTTTCAACTGTCAAAATTCCATTCCGACCCCGATAGACTATTTTCCACTGCCGACCGGAAATTGCCAAAAACTAACTTTCGCTAATTCAAGCCTAATCCTACACCGGGCATCACAAAAACATTCCGAACACACTCCTAAGTCCCAAATCACCTAACGAAGCTATCCGAGCCATAAAATCCAGATTTCGAAGTCAGTTACCTATAAGTCAACTCGAGGTTGACTTTTCCAACTCTAAGGCTATTTTTAGAGACTAAGTGTCTAATTTCCTTCTATAATCACTCCGAACCTGAGCTAATCACTTCTAACATATCATGAACAGTCCATCCAAGTTACGACAAGGCAGAAATAGTTAAAATAATGCACATACTACGTAACGACCGACCGGGTCGTTACAGAGTATGTCCCAATTTGTATTTAGATGTTTCTAGAAGGTTTTTGCGCTAATTTGTGAAATTTGGCAATTTGAAGGTTTGGAAAGTTCGTAGGTTTGACTGAGAGTTGAATTCAATGTTATCAGGTTTGGATTGTGGTTTCGGGAGTTGGAATATGTTTTTTATGTCATTTGAAACTTGTGTGAAACCATTGGGGTCATTCCGAGGTGATTTGATATGTTTCAGCACGAGTTTCGGAAGTTGAAAGTTCATTAAGTTTGATTTGAGGTACGATTTATGGTTTTGACATTTTTATGTGGGATTTGAGGCCTTGAGTAGGTCAGTATTTTGTTTTGGCACTTATTGGTATGTTCTAAGGCGGTCCCGAGGGGCTCGGGTGAGTTTCAGATAGGTTTGAGTTGTGTTGCACTTGTTTTTTATGTTTCAACGTCGGTTCTTCAAGAATAAATTGTACCACATTAAGGAAACGAGGTCCAACTTCTATTTTCATTGAAGCATTAGAATTGTATAGTAAATACAGACCCATAGTAAAGATAATCGTCGAATTTGGACATCGTATGAGAGAGCTATGCCCATTTTAGTGTCGCAGAAGTTAGCTATTGTTAGTGCTTCGCAGATACGAAGTTGGGTCCAAATCTACGACCCCGCAGGTGCAAAAGGTGGTCCGTAATAGTGTAAATGATAGCTAGAAAATCATATGTGTGTCGTTTTTGGCGCAAAAGCGAAAATCCCTATGTATAAAAAATTAGACTACGTGCATTTGGTATTTTTAGCATATCTTGAGTGCTAGAGCCCTGATTGAGGTGATATTTGTGGCGTTCTTCTCGTTTATTCATGGTGGTAAGTATATAAACTCAAATTTGTATTTTAACATGATTAAACTAGTTCACTTGTGAATTAATCCATGTTTTGATTGGAGAAAGTTTGGTTTTTATCAAAAAGTTTTCTAGAGAGAATAATTGAGTTTTGAACATTGACAGAGTCAGAATTGTATAAAATTAGTATGGTTGGTCGAATTGGTTATTAGAATTAATAAGTTTTGTCGGGTTTCGAGATGCGAACTCGGTTGGCTTTTTCATTGACTTTGCATTTCTGATTAAAGATTCGACCTTTATCGATTGGGTTTGTTTCCTAATGTATTATTTGATGTATTTGAGTTTCTTTTAATTAGTTTTGAGCTTTCCATAGGTTTATTCATACGGATAGCATTTCTTGATTATTGTTTGGCTTTCTCGGTATCTGATTTGTCTTGTTCGAGATATTGGAGCTAATGTTGCTGCACACGACGGGAGCTAGAATAAAAGATGTACCCGTTGTACGAGCATGTCTACCATTGTCGTTGGTAGTTTTAGATTTTGAGTTCTGGTTTTGTATATTCAAATAGATGTTGTAATTATTTTCATACCATCTTTGCAAATCTAATGTCTTAGTAGCTCATGACTTGTGGGATCTTGTATAGAAGTTCAATTATTATACTCATTGACTCTTATTATTCTCATTTGAGTTATATTGAATGTTATTTGGCTTACCTAGCAGGTTGGGTTAGGTTCTATCACAACTAGATGGATTTTGGGTCGTGACAAATTGGTAGCTCTATGTTCATAGGTTCAACGAGTCATGAGCAAGTGTCTAGTAAAGTCTTGCAGATCAGTATGATAACGTTCATACCTATCTCTGGGAGGCTACATGGCACGTAAGAAAATTTCCCATATTTCCTTCTTTATCGTGCGACATTCATTTAACTTGAAGCGTATATCTTTGATTTCAATCCATCCATTAGTATGTTATCTGGGCGCTCGATATCAGTTGTGCATCGACAACTTGTGATTCCATGGATGATTTGCAAGATATGTTTTCTGTATTTTGGTGATGGGCCAGTCTGAAGGACATGAGGTCAGGTTTAGAGCGCAGCTTGGGCTCAGTAGTTTCAGTTTTGTAAGAATGTGAATTTGTACTTATATGTCTGGTAGTATCCCTAAGAGTGGAATTTATTGCTTGGTGAGTGGTTGGATGGCTATATGATGAGTACAATCTGACCGCGGGATGTGATTAGATAGTTTGCATGTGACGAGAAGAGTTTTCTTGGGCTGTGTAAAGGACTATTGAGTGCTTGATTTCTGTCTTGATGTGTTGTACAATCTCGAAATATAAGCGTGTTGAGGGATCTTTCATGTTTTTCATTTGTGGGATGAAGTAGATTCTTATGTTTTGTTGACGAGTTTAGACTCAGGAAGATTTAGCAATTGCATAGTGGCGTTGACCACGATAGGGCATAGTGAAGTTCCATTTTGAGGCTAAGCAGTTTGAGTGTGGATCGATTGAGGAAATTGGCTTGACTCTCACGAGGATGAATGTGAGCTTAGCAGATGATTTGAGGTATTTTATGATTTATGTTACATGAATTTATGAATGATTTAGTGTAATTACAATGCGGGATCATGGCAGTAATGGAGTAAGGGAATTGTGGGTTATCGTATATTGTGTTCTATGGCTTTGATCTTAGTGGGGGAGTCTCCTATAGAAGATCAGGTTGCATGGTTATGTGTTACATTTGTTTCGTCCTGAGGCATGTTTGTGGATCAATTATGACTTGAAGAGGTTAGTTTAAAGGTTGTCGTAAGCAAGGAAAACTATGGTTACATGATGCATTACACTTTATGGATATATGGAAATCTGGGAGTGATTCGGGTTTGTTATTCGTGGTGGAGGTAGTATGCAGGGAGTAGGGTCTCACTCAGGTGCTTAGGGGGTTACTCTTGGAGGTGTTTGTGTGTTAATGAAGTAATAGTTGTTCGTCTTGTACTGGCGGTGCATTGGGTATTTGAGTAGAGTGGATGAATCTCGAGAAGATTCTAATGAGTTCTAACTTCATATGTGGTATTTGAGGATTTCACGGATTTATATGTTGGTATGATCTGAGATTTGAATTGGAAGGTGTCATGAATCGTGATGTTTCTGCATCATTATGGATCTACATTTCAGTATCGGTAGGTTAAGGAAACAACTTTAGATTTACAGAAGGTATCTTGGTTGTGGTACTTTAGGGTGCTTAAGAAGGAATACATCAGCTTAAATTCATTAGGACGATGTGGTTTCATGCTAGGATCTCCTGCAATGAGCGTTGGGTTAAGGTCGTAGTGTTCTAGAAAGGAAAAGTGTTAACTTGAAGGAAATTCGAAAGAACTCAGAGAAATAGGACAACATGGTAGTAGGCTGGATCATCATGGTAACAGAACGGATCGGTTCTTTTGGTCTTATTCGTGTGGCAAGGCTTGGTAGGTGTGATGTGCCAATGCTCCTGGGTTTGGAAATCTGTATAACTTGGTTGAGTTAGATTGATTTAATTCCGATGGCTTGGTTATGTGTGAAGTGGTTCTGAAGAGATTCCGATGGTGTCGACCATGGCTTGATATATATATTTTCACAAGCATAGGGAGTTTGCTGCGCGTTGTGATTTTCTCCTAGACGAGATCAAGTGGAAGGTTTCCAGCTGATTGAGTATGTATTCTTCTTGTTACTTAGAGTTGATAATGGGATTCTCGTGCTTTCATATCATGGTATGGTAGAGGTGGTGCATTGTGTGAGATCGAGGTTGTCATGTACAAGTTTTTGGTTCAGCTTCGAAGGAAAGTCATGAGTTCTAGACAGTATGGACGATTTTTGATGTTTAGAAGAAAGCCGACAGTATCTGGTATTACCTAAGAAGGGTGCGCATTTTAGAAGAGGCACTGCGTTTTTATTTGTGAATGCTTTATTGGTATTACAGTACTCACATGGTTGATCTACTGTTGATGTCCATATTTGTTATGTGGCAGGGAAGAAATATAGAAGTATTTCTCATGAGATGATTTTGTATGAGGGTTATGTTAGTCATTTGAGTGGTAGAGTTGAGATCAGATATGGTGATTCATGTATTATAGGAATTTTGAGATTAGAGGGGTTTTGAGAGTCAGATTGTTCCTTGGTTGTGGATGTGAAGTTATGTTAAGGGGTTGATGGCTGATTGTATATGTTATGGATAGGTTACTACGGACTTATTGGAGGTTATCTACCTATTTCAGGAGGATCGAAATTGTTTTGGAGGACACTGGTAGGCCTAATGATGAAGTGTATTCTACATTGGGTCAGATTTATTAATCAACACAACTATTGTTAGAGGGTATGCCATTCGGTTAGAGTTGATCTTATTCGTATCTGATATGTTCCATGTGTTACTTTTCTATGCTACGAGGGGTTGTGAGACTATTGACTATTCATATATGATGCATTTCTGTTTGGGCCTTCGAGAAAAATTCAAGCGAGATGGTTCTTGGGTTGTTGAAAAGTTGATTGCGCCTTGGTTATGATCTTTCCTGTTAGTGGTATATTGTGCTATCCGTTTATCTATGGTTATTGTCATGCACTTCATGTTTGTTGTTGATATGCATATGGTTGTTGATTGTGAGCATTATGTCTTGAAGTATTCCATGTGGACTGATGTTTCGATGGGGTCACGCATCGCAACGAATTTATGTTGGGATATGATCCTTTGTGTTGATTTTGTGTGTTTTTGTTCTCCTTTGTGTGATGGGTTCATAGCATTGAGCTTTGTGGTGATGTATGTATAGCTTGCGGGACTGGTCTCTCGTTCGAATCTCTTTCCATCACTGTGTGTCACGATCCCAATTTTACTTCGTAGGATGTCGTGATGGTACCTGGTCTCTACGACTAGGTAAACCTAACATTCAACATTAGTTTGACAGAAATAATTAAAAAAATACTAGAACAAGTCTAATAAACTCATAAAATCTCCCGAAACAATTCAACAAAAACCTTCCCCAAAACCGGTGGAACTGAGTCATAAGCTCTACATAGTAAGCTAAAATTTCTACTACATGACTAATTTAATGAAAAATACAACAGGAGTAGAGGTAAAGGAAGATGACTCCAAGGCTTGCGGACGCCAGGCAGGCATACCTTGAAGTCTCCCTAAAGCAGCTAACAGTCGGTCACTAACATCTGGCATGAGCAGATGTACCCGGATCTGCACAAAAAGAAGTGCAGAAACATAGTATGAGTATATCACAACGTTACCCAGTAAGTATAAAGTCTAACCTTGGTAAAGTAGTGACGAGGCCAGGTCATGACACCTACTAGAATATAATAAACGGAAAGAAAGTCAAATAACATGAAGTAGTGGGAAACGAAAAAATATGTAATATGAAACAAATCAATAACACAAGCTAATGAAAGGGTTGTAAGCATAGAAATAACATAAATGAAACAATTGAAAAGAACCACAATGATCATATACGGATAACAAATCATAGAACAAGAAGGATCAAAACAACAAGAAGTGTTCCCACCAAATAACTCTTTGCAACATGAGATAAATAACATGAATCACAATGAGGTACCACCTCGTGTACAATAAGAATCACCTGAGGTACCGCCTCGTATATAAAAAGAATCAACAACCGAGGTACCACCTCGTATACACTTTTTTCAATTTCAATCACAATCATTCCTTATACCGCCGCGTGAGCCTTACTTTTTAATAGTTTTGAAAATAGTTTTCCCGAAATAGATGCACGCACTTTAGCTCATTATTTGATGCCGCGTGGCATCACATAATTCCCTTACAAGAAACACACGCATAATTCCCACCTTATTCCGCCACATCCACATTAACCCCTAGCCTTATACCGCCACATGCGCGTCAATATCACATCACAATAACAACTCGCACCACAAGTTCCCATATGTCACAACTTGCCAATAATCAACAATATAAATGTTTCCACAACATTATCCCATGACTCAACCACATTGTGTACAAGAATATCAACAACAATAATGAATGTAAAATTCTCAACAAGAAAGATGTCTCAACAATAAACAATTTCGCCTCAACGTGATAACGCCCTCCACTGCTTCAACACCAATAGCTCAACAATGAAAGATAATGTATAACCACGATATTAAATAAGAATAACTCATAATGGAATAGATAAAATGTAACAATGACTTCAAATAATGGAAATCAGCAACAAAAGAGATAACATGAACAATAACCTCAAATAATGATAATCAACAATGAAAGGGATAACACGCACAATAACTTAAAATAATGTTAATCAACAATGAAGAGATAAGAATCACACCCCTTCTGAACCATCCATTGAGACTTTAGAAATGACACAACCCTGCTAGGAACATAATCTAATACACCCCTCCACTCTAACCGTGGCAAACCTGGCACAAACAATGTCATAATCTTGGCGTGGCAGTCCAGAATAACATTATAGCATGAAAACCAGTCCGTGCAAAAGATAAAATCAAAGTCTAACATACTAAGTAACAATAGATCAACTCTGGTCTCAAAACCACCAATGAAAACTAAACACGAACGATACACATGGTCCATAACAATAGAATATCCCACAAACGTGGACACATAAACATGAGAACTCAAAGAATCATGAGATATATCCAAATACGGAGCAAAGTAAGATGACACATATGAGTAAGTGGATATCAGATCAAATAAAACTAATACATATCTATCATAAATCAGAATCATATCCGTAATGACTGCGTCTGAAGAAACTGCCTCTGTCCTACCCGGAAGCATAGAATCTGTCCTGGCTTCCCCCTCTACGACGACCTCTATGCACTCGTTCCCCACCCCTAGCTGGTTGTGCGGGTGGAGCGGTAACTAGGGCGGCAATCTTGGTCTGAGAACTCTATGGACCTGACTGAATCCGTGGAGCATGTGTACTTTGTGGAGGTGCACTCCTTCTAAGTCTGGGGAAGTCTCTAACCATGTGACGAGTATCACCATACTCCAAGCAAGCTCTTGGTGGGTGTGGCTTCTTGGACTGGCTCAGGCCTGGTCGGCTGGACTTACCGCTGAAGGCATCCCGTGTAGGAGGTGTACTAGAAAGTGGCTGGGCAAAGTGTGCAACCTGAGATCTCAAAATAACCAGAGCACCACTAGAAGTTTGAAGTGCTGAGTGAACTACACGGCTCACATAGACTCTACCATGACGGGTTGTAGGTGTGGCGTGTCCACCACTAAATCCTCCAATACCTCGAAGCCTTTTGGCCTCCATGTCCTCTCTCTCACGGTCCCGCATACAATCCAACCTCTCTGCATTCTCTACCACATGTTGATATGTGGTATCTATCTCCAACTCTCGAGCCATGCTGAATCTAATACCATAGTTGAGCCCATCGATTAATGGACGAACTCGATCTCTAACAGTAAAAACCAAGGCAGGTGCATGTCTGGACAAATCACTAAATTGGACAGTATAATCCGACACTATCATAGTACCTTGGCGCAGCTGCACAATCTTCGCGCTTCATGCATCCCTAGGGGTATGGAGAACAAACTCTCTCAAGAACAAATTAAAAAAACTGAGTCCATGTAATTGTAGTTGCATCAGCTGGGCTACCCTCCTGACAACTGGAATATAGTAAAAGTAACCCCGTTCGTCTCCACAATATCCATTGTTCGGAGAGTATAATTGCACTCCTTTAGAAAATTATGTGCATCCTTTGAAGCCAAACAATTGAAAGTAGGAGGGTGATACTTCTTGAACCTTTCAAGTCTAAGTTACTCCTTCTTTGATGTTGATGCCCTAACTCTGGGCTGAACCGGAACAATAGGCTATACTGGTATAACCTCTGAGACCTGGTCAACATGGACCCGTTGCCCTGGAGTATGGGCCGCGGGCGTTTGAGCTCATTCCTCAGCCTGAGATGTGGCTGGTGCAAGTGGAATCAACTCCGCCTGAGCTAAAGTACCAAACATGCTCAAGAACGGTGCGAGGGTCTCCTGAAGTGCAGGGGTGGCAACAGGCGCCTCGGGTACCTGCAATCCAATTGGAGCTACATGTGGCTCTTCTGTCGCAGCTCGGGCACGTGCTCTAGCTGCACCATGCGCCCCTCCTCGGCCTCTGCCCCAACCCCAAACTCTCGCGGCTCTATCAGGGGGTGCGGGTGTCTGATCGTCGGATCCGGCAGTGCTTGTCCTCACCATTTGTGAGAGATTAGAACGTCAAAGATTAAGTTTTCGAAGTCAACCAATTCGTATGATAAGGAATCAAAGAAGTAAAGTTTTCCTAACAGTTTCGTATCCTCTAGAAGATAAGCACAGACGCCTCTGTACCGATCCGCAAGACTCTACTAAACCTGTTTATGACCCGTAACACCTATGAACCTAGAGCTCTGATACCAACTTGTTACGATCTCTATTTCCCTCTGTAGGATGTCGTAATAACACCTAGTCTCTGCGACTAAGTAAGCCTAACATTCAAAATTAGTTTGAAGGAAATAATTAACAACAATACTCTAACAAGTCTAATAAACTCATAAAATCTCCTGAAATAGAATTCAACAAACATCTTCCCCAAATCCAGTGAAACCAAGACATATGCTCTACAGAGTAAGCTAAAATGTTTACTACATCATTGTCAGAATGAAAAATACAATAGGAGTAAAGGTAAAGGAATGTGACTCCGAGGCTAGTGGACGCCGAGTAGGCACCCCTTGAAGTCCCCGCAAAGCAGCTAGCGATTGATCACTAACGTTCGCCACGAGCAGACATACCTGGATCTATACAAAAGGATATGAATACACCACAATGGTACCCAGTAAGTATAAAGCCTAACCCCGGTAAGGTAGTGACGAGGCCAGGTTAAGACACCTACTAAGATATAATAAACAGAAAGCAAACGGAATAACAAGAAGTAGTGGGAAGAGGAAAAATATGTAATATGAAACAAATCAATAACACATGCTAATGAAAGGGTTGTAAGCATGGAAATAACATAAACAAAACAATTAAAAAGAACAACAATGATCATATACGGACAACAACTGATAGAACAAGAAGGATAGTAAAAACAAGAAGTGTTCCCACTAAATAACTCTTTGCAACATGCAATAAAAAACAAGAATCACAATGAGGAATCGCCTCATGTACGATAAGAACCACAACCAAGGTACCACCTCGTATATAACTAGAATTAGAATCGAGGTACCGCCTCGTATTCACATTTCTCAATTTCAATCACAATCTTTCCTTATACCATTGTGTGAGCCTTACTTTTAAATAGTTTTCCCAAAATAGATGCACGTACTTTATCCCACCTTATGACGCCGTGTGGCTTCACGTAATTCCCTTACAAGCTAGACACACATAAGTCCCACCTTATGACGCAGCATACACATTAACCCCTAGCCTTATACCGCTGCATGTGCATCAATATCATATCATAATAACAACTCGCACCACAAGTGCCCATATATGAGAACATGACAATAATAACAAATATCAATTTTCCACAACATTATCCCATGGTTCGACCACATTGTGTACACAACAACAACAATGAATGTAAAATGCTCAACAAGAAAGATATCTCAACAATAAACAATTTTGCCTCAACGTGATAGCGGCTTCCACAACTTCAACACCAATAACTTAACAATGAGAGATAATGTATAACCACAATATTAAATAAGAACAACTCATAATAGAAGAGATAACGTGTAACAATGACTTCAAATAATGTAAATTAACAATGAAAGAGATAACATGAACAGTAACTTCAAATAATGATGATCAATGAACATCCTCATAGTACAATCCTCATTCAAAAAAAGTAGCGATGCGCCCCAAGGAGAAACACTCGATCTAATAAACCTATTCTCAAGCAAATCCTGCACCAGCTCCTTCAACCCAGTTGGATCCATGTGGTGTGGTAGAATAGATATTAGTTGTGTGTCCGGAATAGAGTTTATACCAATGTCTATATCTCTATCCGATGGCATGCCCGATAGATCCGTAGGGAACACCTCAGAAGATTCTCATCACCGCTACTGAATCTATGGAAGGAACTTTCGCACTAGTATCCCGACTAAAAGCCAAAGATTCTAAATATCCCTTCTCAACCATATGCTAAGCCTTCAAGAATGAGATCACCCTACATGTAGTTGACTAATCGACCCTCCCTACTTTCATATAGACAACTATGTCGTATCTAGAGTCGCAGCCTTGGTGTGACAATCCAATATAGTATGATACAAGATTAACTAGTACCTGCCAAGAATCACCTCAAGATCCACCATATCAAAAAATGAAAAATCAACCATCTCATCATAGTCAATAATAGTAACTACATAAGATCAATAAACCTGATCAACCATAATAGAATCTCCAACCGAATCAAATAAGATTGATACATCCCTTTGACAAAACAGAACAATCTATAATGACTACATCAAACTATAGCGCCTATGTCCTACTAGGAAATGTATAGCAATGTGCCTAGCCTCCATTGGTCTGTCCCCTACCTCTAGGATGACCTCTAACTTGCTGACCTCTACCTCTAGCTGGTTGACTCCCACCCCTAGCCGGGTGGGTGGGTGGTGTGGCAATTGGGGTTGGAATCATAGATTGAGTACCTAACTGAGATGCACCACTCTAAAGTCTCGAACAATCTCTCCTCATATACCTCAAATTTCCACATTCAAAGAAACCTCAATGCTAGCAGGTTTGTTGAGACTAAGTTTGTCTCTAATTACCAAAATAATCACCGTATAAAGCAAAAGATGGAGGCCAATTGTAGGAAGCCTGCCCTGAACGAGTACCATGAGAACCATGTTTGACTAGAGTGCCACGAGAATTCTGAAGTGCTGAATGGACTACCCTATCAAGGCGGCGTCTATCATAATGACCCTTTTCCCCTAGACGAGGAAACACTGAATCTAGAAGCACAGTGAGTCTTCTTATCCTCACGCCCTCTCCACTCTACATGCAGATATGATACATCATCCTAACCATCTCAACGTCCTGACTAAAGGTAGTACCCATCACCATCCCTCATTCCATCCAAAATTGAATACCTATTTTTAGACCCTTAAGAACCTCCATACCTTTTCCATCTCGGTGGGAATCAAGAAAGTTGCATATCAACAAAACTCGGTAAAACATAACTCATACTTAGTAACAAACATAAAATCATGTTGCATGTGCTCAAACTGGCTGCACAACTCATCTCTCCTAGGGAGATGAATGAACGTCTCAAAAAAGAGAATCAAAAACTGAGTCCAAGTGAGAGGAAGTGACCATGCTAGCATACCCTGCTCGTTCTGTCACCATCTCTTGGCTTGTCCTCTCAACTAAAAAGTTTTGAAATTAACTCCGTTAGACTTTACATGCCCAAATTGAGCAAAATCTCATTGCACTTATCCAAGAACTCCTTAACATCTGTTGTAGGATCACCATCAAAACGTGAAGGATCTAGCTTCTAGAAATGATCTATCCTCTTTTACTTATCTGCAGACATAGCAAGCCTAGCCTCCAGCCTAACTATGGTGATAGGATGAGCTACCCCAACTAGTGGAATAGATGAAACTCCTAGGTCTAGAACGTAGTAGTGTCTTGCGTTAGAGTATGAGTTGCTTGGGTCTGTGCTCCCCTTATAGCCAAAAAAGTAGATGGGACTGCAAGACTATCCCCACCTTTGATAGACCCTCAAAATATCTCAAAATCTGGACCACAGTGTCCTGAAGCACTAGAGTAGCAATGAAACTCTCAAGAACCTGACCTGGGGGAATAACCTGATCTCGAGCCTGGCCCACCGTCGGAGCTACAGGTGGCTCCGCAAAAGCATCTCTTGCACGAGCATAATTAGCTGCAGGTGGTCCATCTCTTAGGGGTGTTGTCGTACGTGCTATGTTTTGAGCTCCATCTCTGCCTCTGCCCCAAGATTTACTTGAGTAGCGGCTACAACCTAGGGTACTAACACCTGTTAGCTGGACGGACACAAACGTGTCCTCACCATGTGTGAGAGAATAAAAGATTATTTATTAAAACATTAGGATGAAACAAAGTCGCACGATAAAGAAAGAAAGGAAGAAAAGTTCCCTAAATTTCCCAAATCATATCGAAGATAAGTGTAGACCTCTTCAAACTGATTTGCCAGACTCTACTAGACATGCTCATCGCTCATAGAACCTATAAACCTAGAGCTTTGATACCAAATTGTCACGAACAATAATTCCATCGAGGTTGTGATAACACCTAGTCTAATCAACTAAGTAAGACAACGTTCATAATAAACCAATGGAAGACAAATAAAGGACAATCTATTGTCATGATATAAACAAAGCATAAATAAGTTTCAATTGATCAATCAAATACAACAAATAGTACAATAATATTCCAAAACCCCAGTAGTACAAAGTCAAGAGCTACTAAATAGAGTGTAACTGAGTCTCAATAATAAGAGTAGTGTCTGAAATAAGACAACACTATGATAGATATGAAGGAGACTATAAGTTATGCCAACATAACAGATCACTCCAAAGTCAAGCTACTAGGCACCCTCTTGGGCGCTGCTGGGACCAACACCTGGATCTACACAAAAATGTGCAGAAGTATTGTACGAGTACAAAATCAACGTAATCTAGGAAAGTTTCAAATCTAACCCCGATGAAGTGGTGGAAAGGTTTAGACAACACAACACACGCTTCCATAACCTATTTAAGTCATATCATTGCACAATAAATCAAGAAACAACCACAAATATAAATAGTAAGGTGTGCAGCCAAGAGCAAGCTATTAAGCATGGTTTTCAGATATGTTGACCAAGAACTCAAGGAACAACATCATCATATGAGGATGATATGTATCACATAGCAAGTATAGCAAGTCTTTTCGTGAGTCTAAAATGTCAACGCATGTTAAAGACTTCATCTTTACCTCAACTGATACCTCCTAGGTTCCCCATATCACTGCGCACACATGAACCAAGGTAAAATGGGTGATTACGTGACTTCAACGAGATGGATCTAAATCCCTTCTCCAAGCATTATAACTCTATAATGAATCATCAAACCGCATGCAACTTAGCTTCGTACCATATCATAATAAAACTGAGTTTTCTATCATGCCAACCTCAGTCAATAGCAGAGTACCATATGCAGGGATATATGCATATGAATCAGGAAATAAGCATGTATAATGCTTACGGTTAGAAAACCCAACATACAAAGATATACACATATGTACAAGTATGATTACGGCTACAACATTTAATCCAACATACCAAATAACCCATCATGTCCAATTAAAGCATCAAAATCTTTGAAATAATATCTAGCATGAATAAAGTTGTTCATTTAGTCATACAAAATTGTCGGTATAAAACAAGAAGAAATATATCTCATACAAGGCGCAAAGAAGCCTAAAATCTACCCTCAAACATTGTATAATCTTAGCGCCCGCATATACGCTCGTCAATTCGCATATACATCCCCCAAATAGATGGTATTTATCATTAAGTCCATTTTAGGAAAAAAATCCTTCAATTCAAGGTTAGCCAGGGTACTTACCTTATCTAGAATAAGCCTTCACCTTCCAAAATGTCCCTTCCTCTATCCTTGGCCTCCGAATGCATCAAATCTAGCCGAAGAATATTTAAGGAAGTCAAATAGTTCCTTAGGAATCAATCCTAATCCAAAAACCTCAAATGTTTAATGAATTGAGAAAAGGTAAACAAAAGACTACACAAGCCTATTAAATCAGAACCCAAAACTGAAACCGGATCATGACTACCCATGAATGGAACCCAAATCTCTAACCATAGACGTCATTAGCATGCTTAAAATAACTTTATTGTATTTCTATGTTTCTTCTATTTCTCACTTGATTTCTCCCAAACCCTTGATTTCATGTTAAAATAAATGATAGATCCTTAACTTAATGAACAATTTAAAACCACAAAATGAGGCCCTATTTATAGTTGCAAAAATCTGGTAGGCCATTTTCACTGGCGCATCGTGCACTACCATTGCACTAGAAAATTCTACTTCTTTGATATGCTCTTTTGACACCCTGAAACTCACTTGGGCCCTCGGGTGTCACGATCCGAAATCCCACCTCAAGGTCGTGATGTCGCCTACCGAAGTTACTAAGAAATACAACTCACAAACAATAAGTAAAGTGCATTTTCATTATTTAACAGAGAGATATCACAATAAAATATTGAAATAGTCTCAAAGCGGTGATAATATCTAAAAACAACTCGAGCACGATCTAAACATTTCCAATACAATCTGACCCCAAGACTAGGTGGCATAAGTAGGCGAGCAAAATATGAAAATATGATCTAGTATGTATACATGTCGAGTTAGTTGAATTAAAATAGACAAAAATATATAAAAGGAACATGGACTGGGAACTGCGAAGTAAATCAACAAAATGCAGCTCACCCCAAGTCTCCGTGATATCTCCCTGCTCAGTCAGGAAGCTGTGTTAGCACCTACTTGAGGATCTACAGAAGAAGATGTGCAACGGCGTATTACAGTACACCAGAATCGGCACCTAGTAAGTATCAAGTCTAATCTCGAAGTAGTGACGGGGCTAGATGCTTTTGAATACCTACGACATAACTATAGTAACACAATTTAACAACTGAACAATAAAAAATATCATAAATAACAAGAATATAAATATCAACGGATAAGGATTATTTTTAAGCAAAAACATACCCTATCACTGCTTTGATATAATAATAAATGACAACATGCTCAATTAATGGAGTCGAGACTTCCAATTAGAATTTACGAATGTCAAGTAATAGCTTACAATGAAATAAATACTCCAAAATGAGTCAATAATAACAATGCATGCTAAACCAGTACAATATCCATGTATCCCGATGCACAATCCATGTATCACATAACCCGATACAAAATCCATGTATCGACACGGTACAAAATTATAACGACCCGGCCGGTTGTTCCGTGGAATTAGCCTTGTTAGTCCTGTTTCTGACTTGTCATGCATTTCTTAGTTTGCTTATGATGTGATGGGGTCGGTTGATTCGGGTTTGGAGTGGTCGTGGTGAGAATTGAGACACTTAGTCTCTTAAATTGGCCTAATAGTTGGAAAAGTCAACTGGGAGTTGGCTTATTGGTAAACGACCTCGGAATGTATATTTTATGGCTCGGATAGCTTCGATAGGTGATTTGGGACTTAGGAATGTGTTCGGAATGTGGTTTTGAGGTCCAGTGTAGAATTAGGCTTGAACTGGCGAAATGGAGTTTTTGGCGATTTCCGGTCGGTAGTGGAAAATAGACTATCGGGGTCGGAATGGAATTCCGGAAGTTGGAGCAGGTTCGTAGTGTCATTTTGGACGTATGTGATAATTTTCATGTCATTCGGATGTGTTTTGGTTTGTTTCGGCATCGTTGGTGATTTTCGAAATTTTTTAGGAATCTTAGGCTTGAATCATGGGTTGAATTGGAGTTTAGATGTTATTTTGGGTGTTCCGAGAGTTCGACGAGGTCCGGGTGATCATTTATAACTTGTTTGTGTTTTTGGTTGGGGTCCCGAGGGGCTCAGGTTGATTTCGGATGGTCGTCGGAAGGTTTGGAGTTGAGAAATTGCAGCTGAAGCTGCTTGTGTGAAAGAGTTTTTGGTTTTTCCGCACATGCGAAAGTGGAGCCGCAGGTGCGAGGTCGCAGGTGCGGTCTTGGAGCTGCAGATGCGGACTTTTGGCTGGCTGGAGGAGTTTCGCAGGTGTGAGATTTTTACCGCACCTGCGAAGCCGCAGATGCTGAAATTTGAGCGCAGGTGCGGAAGCTTGGCTTTTGAGTGACGTCCGCAGGTGCACGTAAATGGCCGCAGGTGCGGGACCACTGGAAAAAAGGGTATATAAACCAGCCTTCATGAATTTTAACCATTTCTTCAATATTTTCATCCGGGATTAAGCTTTGGAAGAGGGTTCTGAAGGAGGAAATCAAGAGAACTTCGTTGAGGTAAGATATTTGAACCTAAACTCATTCCTATGTAATTTTTTGACTGATTTAGGGTGAATTTGTGGGAAAGATTAGTGTTAACTTAGGGGTTAGGGCTTGGAAAAATTGAGACTTTGATTGAGGGATTGAAGGGGAAATTGTGGTCCGATTTGGATGTTCTTGGTATGTATAGAATCGTGGGAAAATGTGAATTCCGGTTATGTGATTTTTATAGAATTTCGAGACGTGGGCCCGGGGGTCGGGGTTTGGCCAATTTTGGGATTTGTGCCTAATTTTGATAATTTTCGAATGGGTTTTGTCTCCCTAGCATATTTTGATGTTATCAATCTGATTTTTGATAGACTCAGAGCATTTGGGAGTCGATTCGAGGGGAAACGACATCACATAATAATTTTTGGGCCGGTTTGAGGTAAGTAACGATTGTAACTCTAGACCTGAGAGTATGAAACCTCGGTATTTCGTATTGTTTTGATAAATGAGGTGACACACATGCTAGGTGACGAGCGTATGGGCGTGCACTGATAGGGATTGTGACTTGATCCGTCCCGTAGCGACTTCTAAGCCGCATGTTTGATTTGAAACCTTATAATATCCTGTATTTTAGAGACTTATATTCATTATGGGTTGTATGCCATGTTTGGGGCCTTGTGCCAACCTGTTTAGACCCTTAGGGGTAATTTTCCACTATTCTCACACTATTTTTGGTAGAAAACTTATGAACTCAGTCATGCTTTATATTTGTTGCTGTTATCACACTATTTTAAAATACTGAGAAGTATTTTGGGTTGAGTCCCGTGAGTTGAAATGAGTTGCCGGAGTGGCTTGAGAGAATGTCTGAGTGAGGCCGAGAGCCGAGTGTGTGAGGATAGTTATGGATCAGGCTGCACGTCGCAACAGATATTATATGGATCGGGCTGCACGCCGCAATATATATATATATATATATACATATATATATTGGATCGGGCTGCACGCCGCAACAATATAGCACTTGGGCTGTAGGAGCCCCTCCTGGGTCTGTACACCCCCAGTGGGCGGAGTTGACTATTATTTTGATCGGGCTGCACGCCGCAACAAATATTATATGGATCGGGCTGCACGCCACATCATATGTTATGTGGGTCGGTCTGCACGCCGCAGTGATTATGTGTATTCATGGTACCTGTTGAGTGAGAGTGTGTGGTGTGAGCATTGACTTGTGATAGTGGAGTCACGCGTGACCGAGTGACCTTATTTATGAGTGATATTGTGCCCGGGAGGCTATAAATTGTGGGATCATTGTTTTCACCCATTTTACATTGAGTCTCTTCAATAAGCGTTGAGTTAATATTTTATGCAAGTTTAAATGGGGAAACTGGAGTTTGCAAAGTATTTGAGAAAATGTAGACTTTTGATTTACTCTATGTTGTTTTCACTAGCACATGTTTTTATGAAATTATAACTTCTAAATGCTCGTCACTGCACTCAAGTCCTTAGTTACTTTGGTTACTTACTGAGTTGGCATACTCACGTTACTCCATGTACCTTTGTGTGCAAATCCAAGTACCAGATCTGAGCGTTAGCTGATTCTCTCCTTTGCTCGGAGTTTGATCGAGGATAGAGGTAGCTGTTCGGCGTCCCCAACTGGCCTTCTTTCCTTTCTTAGTTCGTAGATTTCTAGTATTCCTTGGATTGTACTAGCAGAGGCTTGTTATCAGATATTGTATTTACCTCTTTAGATGCTCATGATAGTTGATTCCGGGTGTTGGGATCGTGGTTAGACTTGATTTTGTGGTATTACTGTTGTTCATTATGTTTTAAAACAGGAACCTTAAATGAATTACTTCGACTTATGGTATTAAACAGACGTTTTTTATGTGTTACTCTTAGTAGTTGGCTAGCTTAGTTTCACGATAGGCGCCATCACGACTTATATTGATTTGGGGTCGTGACAAAAATCCACGTACCGACCATGCTCGTATATATATATATATGACGTGTAGGGCATCAGAGGAAAGATAGTCTGGTGAATATTCTGACTACTAGCAATATAACGCACGATTATGCCGAGGTTGTTCGGCCCAATCAAGAATAATGTGTACACTGCCGATGGTCGAGCGACACCAACCATAGATGCATCTATTATACTGCCAAGGTGTTCGGCTTGCATCACAAGAAAGGAAGGAAATCATCTAATTCCGAGACGTGTGCTTACAATACATTACATGAGCATAAGGTGAATATAACTTTTACCGTATTTTAAATAGCTTGCCAACAACTCAAGGTGATGAGGCGCAACCTAATATATAAATATTTCTAAATCAATTTCAATTATAAAATTCAATCAATTAAGCCAGCAGAATAAGTTCAAATAATTCAAATATTATATGATAAAGCCAGCATAATGAGTTCAAATAATTCAAATATTACATGATAAATCCAGCATAATGAGTTCAAATAGTTCAAATATTACATGATAAAGTCCTAAGTCTATCCGGGCATAAACATGCTTTATCCACGTATGGACTATCGTCACCCGTGCGTACGTAGAACCCACAACTAGTAGCACATAACAATTACATCACCTATGGGGTAGTTTCCCCCTCACGAGGTTAGACAGGAGACTTACCTCGCTCCGAAGTTCCATAACCGGTTCCATCGCCTCACTAGCACCTCAAACCAATGCCCATCAATCCGAAACTAGTCAAACAATCACGAAAACCAATAAAAATATACTCCAACACTCATAATTAATCAATTTATAACAATTCCAAACTTCGCTCGAAAAGTCAACAAAGTCAGCCCTCGGACCCACGTGCCCACATTCTGAAAATTTTCGAAGATAAACATTATCCATCACACCACGAACTCAAATATATAATTTTTTTTCCTAGTTCATGCCCAATTTCGTTGTCAAAATCCAAAAATACCAAATTCTAGGTTTTCTTCCAAATCCCACAATTTCTATAAAATTCCATGTTTAAATGCATATATAATACATATATTTATCTTACAACAATTAGTAATAACTTACGTAATGATATATAGCGAAAATTATCTTCAAGAATCGCCCCAAATCTCCCTACATATGCTCCTAGAACTTAAAAGTGAAGAAAAAGAGCTCAAAATCCCGAAATTGATGTTTCATACACCTGCCAGGCCTCGTCCTTCACTAATGCGGTCATTACATATGCGATCAGGGTTAACAAAAGTTCAAGTATCGTTTCCTTCATCACGATCACGGCCAAAATCATGCTATCCCGATGAACAAATTTTATTTTCTTCTTAACAAACACCATTTGGTATAATTTCTACAACTTTTTGTACACAAATTCAAATTTTAAATGGTTTGATTTTTTGAAAACTAGTTTCAAAGGGCTACAAATTTTATTTGTATCATCTCCAAATTCCTAAAAGATTGCAAGATATGAGCTACCGAAGTCAGAAGACTGTCGACAGAAATTCCTTCTACGTGATCGCGACCCTTCCTTCCGTAATCACAATTCCCAAGGCCTAGATCGCACTTTACTCTTCGCGATCGTGGACCAGACCTCTGCGATCGCATCGAACACCTCGGACACCATTTATCTATAATTTCAAAAGGCCTAAAAGTGGTCCGAAACCACCCCAAAACTCACCCAAGGTCCTAGGAACCCCGTTTAATCATTCTAACAAGTTTATTTACCCTATGTAAACTTGTTCTAAGGCTCGGAACACAAATTACAACATCGAAACCAAGAATTAAGGATCAAACTCATTTTATTAAACTCTCTTAACTTTCAAACATTCATCCTTCATGGAACGCGTCTAAATCACACGTAAACATTTCGGGATAACGCCAAAGTTTTGCGTACAAGTCACAAATCATAAGACGAACCTATCCCAAGGCTCGGAATTGCTAACTGACATCAATAACACCAAAGTCTACTTCAACTCGAACTAATGAAATTCTATAACCTTCAAAATGCCAGCTTTCCACAATAAACGCCAAAATTCTCCCGAACCATCCGATACTTAACCTAAACATACGCCCAAGTCCAAAATCGTCATACGAACCTATTAGAACCTTCAAATCACGATTTCAAGATCGTTTACTCAAAAGTCAAACCTTGGTTAACTCTTTCAACTTAAAACTTCCAAATTGAGAATTTTCATTCCAAATCAACCCTGAACCTCCCAAAATTTAAATTTGACTATACGTACAAGTCATAATACATGAAGTTAAGCTACTCAAGGCCTCAAACCGTCGAATGACGTGCTAGAGCTCAAAACGACCAGTTGGGTCATTACATTCTCCCCCATTTAAACATATGTTGACTTAAACTGAAATCAAGACATACCAGTGTAGGAGAGAGCAAACACAGAGGTAAGAACCAAAGAGTATAGTAGCCAAAGAAAAGAGAGCAGAAGAGAACTTTTGTGTAAGAGAGAGAGTTTTTAACAATCTGTGTTCATGTGTGTGCTAATGAAAGAGTAGGGTACTTATAGTTCTAAAACAGGTAGCAAAATAAGGTAAAAATCAAAGTTCATCAGTAATTATAGAAATATATACCAATTAGAATCAAATCAGTATAAGGACTTCCTTTAATTAAGGAGTTAAAATTCAAATGGTAATAAGTTGTGATAAATAAGGAATGAAATCATGTAAGACCGAACATGACACATAAGGAAACAAGCATAAGTATAATACAAGTATATCACATGTAAGACGAAATTCAGAATACTCTAATTAAGGAAAGTGTCTAAGAATCAACTTGACAGCATAATTAACCACAAAATAAGGCAAGAGAATATTTAGAGGTTGAAATCAGTAGAGAACAGAGTATATCAATCACAGGGAATCAATGATTCTATTAGAAGGTAACACTGACCAAAGGAAAGTAGACCAACTGGACGAAGCAAGCATAACATAGAGAAGAGTAGGGTAAAAGAATCACATAAATCAGGGATCCAAATTAAGAAATGATACTGATGAGAGGAAGCAACACAAATGGCTGCAAATAAATGAGGCAATCACAGTGTAGGTAAAATCAGCAACCCTAATCATCATAGCAAAGTAAAAAACCACTTAGAACATGGGATTCAACTAGAACATAGTATGAATCAACAGATTAAACATGATATAGGCAGAAGAAGTGAAGAGTCAGAAACCCTAATAGGCAAAAATAGGGTAAAAATCACAAAATCATAGAGTGTTCATGAAAATCGGGCACACACGCAGATAGAACAACATATTATCTTAGAATCTAGGGTTAAAACTAAGAACTTAGGGTTTTAACAAAATAACTCAGACAAAAAAGGGGAAAATCTCACATAAACGTTTAAACATAATGAAAACCATAAGGTAATACTAAAAATCAGAAAGAAAATTGTTTTTGAAAAGGGGTTTAAGAACCCTAGTTTGAAGACGAAAAGTCATTTTGAGAAAATCGGAAAACCTTTAAGGGAAAATAACAAAATAACTCAGGATATACCAGATCTATCGTAGATCTAAAGAATCAAGAGCTAATAGTTAGGGTTTCTGGTAGATAACCCAAAGAGAAGGGGGAACGGCCTAGAAACCATAGGTTATAGCGGGAGATGGTAAATTCTTACTCGGACGGCCATGGACGGCCGGAGAATGACATGAAAACCCATGGAAGGTGAGTGAACTACCTTCTGGTTTCCTTGAAGGCCTCAAGGTAGCAGTAACCCAATGTAGGAAGAGAGTCATGAGGCTGGGAGGGTGGTGAGACCACCATGATTTCCGGCAAAGCGACGGCAGGTGAGAGCTTAGGTTAGCAGAGAGAGTTGAGAGAGATGAGAGATGTCACGACGGAGGGAATAGAGAGAATAAGAGGGGGGAAATGAGGGTTTGGGGTAGGCCATTAGGATTAAATTAGGAAATGGGGGATCTGGACCATTGATCAAAGTTGATCAACGACCAGGATTAAACCAGGTATTGGGTCGGGTGGATAGGATGTTGGGCCTGGGGGTATTTGGGTTGTTTTAATTGGGTTGGGGTAAGATTTATTTAGGTTATAATTGAAATGAAAGTTGCTATTTGTTAAATACCCAATTAAATTAAATTAAATAATTTATAAAATAGCTAATAATTGTGCAAAATGAATTTCATGCATAAACAATAGTTATAAATGATTACTTAGTATTAAAAGATACAAATGATTAATTTCTGGATAAAAATAATATAAAATCATATGATTGGTCTATAATTGCAAAGTTATTGCAATTATAGCCAAAAGGTGCCAATTTGGCTAATTGTGAAATAATTTGGCCTTAATAAGACCATAAACAATAAATAAAATCAAGAAAATGATTTTGACATCATTTGTAATGCAATTTGTAATTATTAATTGGAAATAAAATGTTGGGTAAATTAATAAAAATATAGAAAAATTGTGGAAAAATACCAATTGTTGTTAATGCATGCTTTTGAAGATATACGTGCAATTTAAAATATTTTTGGGAAAACATTGGGTATCAACAACTGCCCTTCTTTACCCGGAAAGGATGAAAGAGATCGTCGGGTAAAGACATGATGGCTAATTTTGATCGAACGAAACGGTTTGAGAGATTTAGGCCGCACCCTGGTTTTTGAGCTGCCTACATATCCCTGGTTTTACAAGAATCAGGTCGTATGTAGTTCCGGATCCATCAGCGAAGTATACCGATGAAGTTATCACAAGAATGGACGCAACATATAGGGTTGTATGAATGAACTATTTTACGGGAGTGGTTATGTTTGATATGGCTGAGAGAACTGGAGTGAGATTGCTCCTGCTGGGATAGACGTCGCTCGCCGGGTTACCTGCAAATAAAACAATACAAGTGCATATTGTGCATAAATTAAAACATGATGCAGGTTCCCGTCAGACTATGAATGTTGTCTTCGGACGGTTAAGGATGACGTCCTTAGACCATGATGTCCTGGGCCATGAATTGTTTGATGAGAGATTTGAAGGCCATGAAATAACGTTCTCGGGCCATGAAGATGGTTCCTCCGAACAATGACACCTTTGAATAATGATATGCAAGATTGAGCGATCCTCGGGCCATGACATGGTGTTCTCGGGCCATGAAGATGGTTCCTCCGAACAATGACACCTTTGAATAATGATATGCAAGATTGAGCGATCCTCGGGCCATGACATGGTGTTCTCGGGCCATGAAGATGGTGCCTCCGAACTATGACGCCTTTGGACATGTTGGTGATATTTCAGCCCATGAGATGCAATAGTATGATGCTGGCAAGACATAGCTTAGTCTTGCGAGTTGAAGGGCAGAGCTTAGCCCGAAAGAGAAGCGAAGTAAATAAGGCTTGAGAGACAGCGCTTAGTCTCGGTGAAAAAGTAAATTGGAGGCAGAGCTTAGCCTCATGCAGGATGAAGGCAGAAGATTAGCCTTATACAGAGGAAGGCAGAAAGTTAGCCTTATGCATATGGAGGTAGAGCTTAACCTCATGCGAGATGGAGACAGAGCTTAGTCTCATGCAAATGAAGGCAGAGCTTACCCTTATGTGTAACGACCCGATCAGTCGTTTTGAGATCCAGCGCGTCGTTCAACAGTTGGGAGTCATAAATAGCTTCATTTCAGGTATATTGACTTTTGCATATGGTCGGAATAGAAATTCAGGAAGATCGGAGTTGAATTTAAAGGAAAATTCCCATTTCAGAAGTCTTAAGTTGAAGAAATCGAGTAAGGCTGGGATTTTGAGTAAACGACCTCGGAATCAGGATCCGAAGGTTCCAGCAGGTTCGTATGATGATTTTGGACTTGGGCGTATGTCCGGAACGAGTTTTGGATAACCCGGGAGCAGTTCAGTGTATATTGTAGAAAGTCAGTATTTTAAAGAAATTTCCTAAATTTGACTTGAAGTACATTTCAATGATATTGATGTCCGTTTGGAATTCCGAGTCTGGGAATATCTCCCTATGGTGATTCTGGATTTGGGAGCGCGATTGGAAGTGAATTCGGATATCCGGAAGTCAATTTAAGGTCATTTGGCTAAAGATAGAAAACTGAAGGTTTTTGAAGAATTTGACCGGAAATGAAAATTTGGATATCGGGGTCAGAATGTGATTCCGAAAGTTGGAGCAGGTCTATAATGTCGAATATGACTTGCCTGCAAAATTTGGGGTCAATCGAACGTGATTTGATAGGTTTCGGCATCAGATGTGAAAGTTAGAAATTTCAAAGTTCATAAAGTTGAATTTTAGTGCGATTCGTGATTTCGGTGTTGTTTGAGGTCATTTGAAGCCCCGATAAAGTTCGTGGGATGTTATGGGAATGAGTCGTGTGTTTGGACGGGGTCCCGGGGACCTCGGATGTGTTTCGGGGCATTTCAGAGTGAATTTGATGTTGCTGTTTCTGGTGTTTCTGGTAATACTATGCGATCGCAGCCTTAGCTATGCGATCGCGGAGAGGAAATTGAGGGGCAAGCTTTTTCGCCTATGCGATCGCGGATGTTGAGGTGCGATCGCGGAGAAAGGCCAGGCAGGCTTGTGCGATCGCAAGGAGGAAGGTGCGATTGCGGAGAAGGAATTTTGTTGGGAGCCGGAAATGGCCTGTGCGATTGCGGGTATGCTTGTGCGATCGCATGGAAGAAATGCTCTGCTGCACATACTCGACTTCGGAGGCTCATATCTCACAATCTATAAGGAATGTTGAGATGGTATAACAAAAAGTTGTAGCCCTTTGTGTCTAGTTTCTAGAAATGTAAACCATTCATGATTTGGATTTGTGTACAAAGAGATATGGTCGTTACACTACAGGGTGTCCGGGAAGATGAAGAAGAAAGTTGTGTTACGCATGAGATGACTTTGACAGATTATATCTAGAAATATAAAAGGAATTGGGAGATGACCAACAAACTAAAGTTATATCTTGAAGTCTAGTTTTCATAACATTAAATCATTCGTCATTTGGAGTTTTGTGCAAAGAGTTATGACTATTCTACTGGAGGCTGTCCGGGCAGGCTGGACATTTGTTCTCCGCGATCGCGAAGCTCTTTCCGCGATCGCAAAGAGCAAATTTTGGGCTGGAAAATTGTACTCCGTGATCGCAAGGCATTTTCTGCGATCGCACTGAGTAAATACATGGGCAGTGTAGATTAAAAACGGGATTTTGGCATTTCTCTCTCATTTTTCAAAGCCATGGGCGATTTTCGGAGAGCTTCAAGAGGGGTTTTTCGTCATCTATGTTAAGGTAAGTTACTCCTACTCATTTCAAGCTAGATACAAGATTATTACATGGATTAGAACATGAAAATTAGGGAAAATTTGGAAGAAACCTAGAAATTTGGAAATTTAGATTTTAGCCACGAATTGAGCATGAATAATTGTGTAAAATGTGTAATTGAATTAGTAAAGCTTCGGTTAGAGATTTTCTTCAAGAAATTTTGAGGCACGTGGGCCCGAGGGCATTTTGGTCATTTCATTGAGCCGAGCTGAGGAACTTTGTAATTTGAATTGGTTATGATCTATTGAGTATATTTTCATTGAATTTTTGTTATTTGGACTGTTTGGGAGCGTGCGCATCCATTTTCAGTCGTCGTAGAGGCGTGGAAGCCGGTGATGAATCTTCGGAGCAAGGTGAGTCTCCTTTCTTACCTCGTAATAGGGAAATTGTCCCTCTAGGTAACCTTGTTTCCTATGTGATCTTGTTTGGGGGCTACATACGCACCAAGTGACGAGAGTCCGTACGTAGTGGCTATTACTGCTTCGTCCGGGTAGTTAGGACATAGCATGTTCATTGTTTTTCCCTATTATAGCATAGATATAACTTGTATACTTATGTGATTGGTATTGTTGTCTTTGAACATTGTGATACTTGGCTTGACTTAAGAGTGATAAGAGAATCATGGGACTGGATCGGGCCGTACGCCACGGCAGAATGATGATTGATTATATTATGGGATCGGGCCGTACGCCACGGCGAGATTGAGACTACCAGGGTGGGATCGGGCCGTATGCCACGGCGAGATTGAGACTACTAGGGTTGGATCGGGTCGTATGCCACGGTGAGATTGAGACTACCAGGGTGGGATCGGGCCGTACGCCACGGCGAGATTGAGACTACCAGGGTGGGATCGGTCCGTACGCCACAGCGAGATTTAGACTACCAGGGTGGGAGCGGGCCGTACGCCACAGCATGATTGAGACTACCATGGTGGGATCAGGTCGTGCGCGACGGCGAGATTGAGACTACCAGGGTGGGATCGAGCCGTACGCCACGACGAGATTGAGTACCATATAGGAGCGGGCCGTACGCCACGGCGGATACCAAACTTGTTTGATTTGAGATTGTTATTTGATGCCGCATATTGATGTACTTGATTATTTGTTTACTTGTCTACAGTTTTCCTTACATCCTGCTTACTTTATTATTGTTGGACCTTAGTGAGTATCGAGTCGACCTCTCGTCACTACTTCTTCGAGATTAGACGGGATACTCACTGGGTACATATATGTATATGTACTCATACTACACTTTCTGTGCATTTTGTTGCACAGGTACCTTTATAGTACAGTGATTGACTTGGAAGACTTATACGGGCTGCATTCATCCAGAAGCGTTCCACAGCTGCCGGAGTCTCCCTTCTGTGTACTTACATTTTATATTTATTGCTTTTGTCCAAATTTGTTTTCGGACAAGCGTTGTATAACTGTATAAATCCTTAGAAATTGCTCATGTACTTGTGTCACCGGGTTCTGGGGATGTGTGAGTCTTGTTTTATTGAATTAAATAGATTTCTTGTCGTGTTTAATTTACAAAAGTTTACTATTTGATTATGAAATGCAATAAAGGCAACGATTTCGAAATTGTTAAACAGGAAGGTATTTCAACTGATTAAGGGATTGGCCTGCCTGACAGTGTGTCCGACGCCATCACAACCCATATGTTTTGGATCGTGACAACGTGGTATCAGAGCACTAGGTTCCCTTAGGCTTCACGAGTCATGAGCAAGTCTA
>MDKH01080896.1:0-12147 GCA_005239495.1 Nicotiana undulata
AAGCATCGATACTTGTTGCCCTTGATCATTTTAAGTGCTTTCTAGGTTAGTTTATATTTTCGCCTTTAGTTATAAACAGTTATCAAAAACCCAAAATCATATTTGTTTGGCACTGTGCGATAAGTGATAATTCTCTAGCATTCCTAACGCCCTCATATTGTTCTCTGTGGGATTCGACCCCAACCTTGTTGGGTTACTATATTTGACAACGATCGCTTACATTCTTTTAAGGTGTAAATTGAGCGTATCAGGAGTTCGGGAACATGAGGAGACAATGTCCTCGTCTTCTTTGGGGTCCATCTCAGTAGAGGAGTCAGCCCTCGACTTCGGCTCCAATTACTTCACCACCCGCCCAGGCAGCTAGGGTTAGGTGTCAGACAACTAGAGGCCACCCTAGAGGGGGAGGTCAATCAGGTGGAGGTCACGCTCGTATTTATGCACTTCCAGCCAGGCCAGATGCTATCGCTTCAGATGCAGTGATTACAGGTATACTCTCAGTTTGTCACTGAGATATTTCGGTCTTATTTGATCCTGGTTCCACGTATTCCTATGTTTCATCATATTTTGCCCATTTTCTAGATATGCCTCGTGAGTCATTAGTTATATCTGTTCATGTGTCGACTCCGGTGGGCGATACTATTGTTGTGGACCACATGTATCATTGTGTGATATATATTGGGGGTGTGGAGACCCGAGTGGATGTGTTATTGCTTAGCATGGTTGACTTTAATGTGATATTGAGCATGGATTGGCTATCTCCGTGTCATGTTGTTCTAGATTGTCATGCTAAGACCGTGACCTTAGCTATGTCGGGATTCCCGAGAGTTGAACGGAGAGATTTTATTGAGTATGTACCTAGTAGGGTGATTTCATACTTGAAGGCTCAGCGTATGGTGGAAAAAGGGTGCTTGTCTTATTTGGCTTTTGTGAGGGATGTCAGTGCTGAGACTCCCACTATTGAATATGTTCCTATGGTCCGTGACTTTCCAGACGTGTTTCATGCTGACCTGCCAGGCATGCCACCTGACAGGGATATTGATTTTGGTATTGATTTGGTGTCGGGCACTCAGCCCATTTCTATCCCACCATATCGTATGGCACTAGCAGAGTTGAAGGAATTGAAAGAGCAGCTTCAGGAAATCCTAGATAAGGGGTTCATTCGGCCTAGTGTGTCACCTTGGGGTGCACCTGTGTTGTTTGTAAAGAACAAAGATGGTTCCATGAGGATGTGTATTTACTACCGGCAGTTGAACAAGGTTACAATCAAGAATAAGTATCATTTGCCTCGTATTGATGATTTGTTTGACCAGCTTCAAGAATCTAGAGTGTTCTCTAAGATTGATTCGAGATCCGGGTATTACCAGCTGAAGATTCGGAATTTAAATATTCCCAAGACGGCCTTCAGGACTCGTTATGGTCATTATGAGTTCATGGTGATGTCTTTTGGGCTGACCAATGCCCCATCACCATTCATGCATTTTATGAACATCGTGTTTCAGCCTTATTTGGGTTCCTTTGTTATTGTATTCATTGATGACATCCTGGTATATTCTTGTAGCCCAGAGGAGCATGCTGAGCATTTGAGAGTTGTATTGCAGAGTTTGAGGGAGGAGAAGCTTTATGAAAAGTTCTCCAAGTGTGAGTTTTGGCTTGGCTTAGTAGCTTTCTTGGGGCACGTGGTGTCCAGTGGAGGTATTCAGGTTGATCCAAAAAAGATAGAGGCGGTGCAGAGTTGGCCTAAACCGTCCTCAACTATAGATATTAGGAGTTTCCACGGTTTGGTGGGGTACTACCGTCGCTTTGTGGAGGGGTTTTCTTCTATTTCTTCGCCCTCGACCAAATTGAACTAGAAGGGTGCTCCGTTCAGGTGGTCGGACGAGTGTGAGGAGAGCTTTCAGAAGCTCAAGGCTGCTTTGACCTCAGCTCCAGTGTTGGTATTGCCATCAGCTTCAGGTTCTTATATCGTATATTGTGATGCCTCGAGGATAGGAATCAGTTGTGTTTTGATGCAGGAGGGTAGGGTGATTGCCTACGCCCCGCGCCAGTTGAAGACTCATGAGAAGAATTACCCAGTGCATGATCTCGAGCTAGCAGCCATTGTCCACGCCTTGAAGATTTGGCATCATTATTTATGTAGAATTCATTGTGAGGTTTTCACAGATCACCGTAGTCTGCAACACCTGTTTAAGAAGAAGGATATGAATTTGCGTCAGATGATATGGTTGGAGCTTCTCAAGGACTATGATATCACTATTCTATACCATCCGAGGAAGGCCAATGTAGTGGCCGATGCCTTGAGTCGCATAGCAGAGAGTTTGGGGAGTCTAACATATGTTCCAGCAGCAAAAAGACCATTAGCACTTGATGTTCAGGCCTTAGCAGGTCAGTTGGTGAGATTGGATATATTAAAGCCCCGCCGGGTATTGGCTTGTGTAGCCTCCAGGTCTTCCCTTTATGACCAAATCAAAGAGCGCCAGTATGATAACCCACACTTGATCGTTCTTCAGGATAAGGTCCGGCGAGGTGATGCTAGGGATAATGGGGTTATGAGGATGCAGGGACGGATATGTGTGCCTAATGTGGATGGGCTTCGAGAGTCGATTCTAGCAGAGGCCCACAGCTCGTTGTATTCCATCCATCCGGGTGCCACGAAGATGTGTCAAGATCTGAGGCAACATTACTGGTGGAGGCAGATGAAGAATGATATTGTTGAGTTTGTAGCTCGGTGTCTCAACTATCAGCAAGTCAAGAATGAGCACCAGAGACCATGGGGATTACATCAGAGGTTGGATATTCCGGAGTGGAAGTGGGAGCGAATCACCATGGACTTTGTAGTTGGGCTCCCACAAACTTCGAGGAGGTTCGATGCTTTATAGGTTATTGTGGATCGGCTGACCAAGTCCGCGCACTTCATTCCTGTTGGTACTACTTATTCTTCGGAGCAGTGAGTTGAGATTTATATCTGGGAGGTTGTCCGGTTGCATGGTGTTCCAGTTTCTATCATTTCTGACAGAGATACCCAATTCACATCTCAGTTTTAGAGGATCGTGCAGAGAGAGTTGGGTACTCAGGTTGAGTTGAGCACATCATTTCATTCTCAGACAGACGGGCAATTAGAGCGCATTATTCAATTCTGGAGGACATGTTGCGTGCTTGTGTCATTGATTTTGGGGGTTCATGGGACCAATTTCTGCCACTCGCGGAGTTTGCATAAAATAATAGTTATCAGTCGAGTATCCAAATGGCTCCGTATGAGGCTTTATATGGTAGGAGGTGCAGATCTCTGGTTGGTTGGTTTGAGTGGGGTGAGGCTAGGATATTGGGCACAGATTTGGTACAGGATGCGTTGGATAAGGTGAAGTTGATTCAGAAGCGGTTTTTCACGGCGCAGTCTAGGCAGAAGAATTATGCAGACCGGAAGGTCTGGGATGTGTCTTTCATGGTTGGGGAGAAGGTGATGCTGAAGGTGTCACCCATGAAGAGTGTTATGCGGTTCGGGAAGAGGTGCAAGTTGAGTCCCCGATTCATTGGGCGTTTTGAGGTGCTTCTGAGGGTTGGATAAGTGGCTTATAGACTTGTTTTTCCATCCAGCTTATCGAGTGTTCATCCGGTGTTCCATGTTTCCATGCTCCGGAAGTATGCTGGTGACCCCTCTCATAATTTTGGACTTTAGCACGGTTCAGCTAGAGGGTGATATGTCCTATAAGGTTGAGCTAGTGGCTATTTTGGGTCGTCAGGTCAGAAGGTTGAGGTCTAAGGATATAGCTTCGCTGAAGGTGCAGCGGAGAGGACAACCGATGGAGGAGGCCACCTGTGAGACCGAGCGGGAGATGCGGAGCAGATATCCTCACTTATTTGAGACTCCAGGTATGTTTCTAGACCTATTCAAGGACGAACGTTTGTTAATGAGTGGGAGAATGTAACGACCCAGCCGGTCGTTCCGTGAGATTAGCCCCGTTTTCTCTGTTTCTGCTTTATCATGTGTTTCTTAGCCTATTTATGTTGTGTTGGATTGGTTGGTTCGGGTTCAGAATGGTCATGGTGTGAAATGAGATACTTAGTCTCTTAAGTTAGCTTAATAGTTGGAAAAGTCAATCGGGAGTTGACTTATAGGTAAACGACCACGGAATGTGGATTTCAGGTATCGGATAGCTTCGTTGGGTAATTTGGGACTTAAGGGTGTGTTCGTAATGTGGTTTTGAGGTCTGAAGTAGAATTAGGCTTAAAATAGCGAAATTGAGTTTTTGACGATTTCCGGTCGGTGGTGGAAAATTGGCTATCGGGATCGGATTAGAGTTTCAGAAGCTGGAACAGGTTCGTAGGGTCATTTTGGATGTGTGTGCAAATTTTCGGGTCAATCAGACGTGTTGTGGGTGGTTTCGGCATCATTGGCGAAATTTAGAAGTTTCTAAGTTCTTAGACTTGAATCCGAGGTGAATTTGGTGTTTTGGAATTGTCTTGAGTGTTTCGAAGGCTCGAATAAGTTTTAATAAGGTTATGGGATGTGTTGGCATGTTTGATTGAGGTCCTGAGGGCCTCGAATGAGTTACGGGGGTGTTAACGGACCAATTCTTGGTTTTGAGAGTTGTAGATTTTGCTGGTTTTCTGTTGCAGGAACTTAGTTCATCGCGTTCGCGAAGAGTAAATTTTGTCGTCGTGGATTTTGTTCTACGCATTCACGAAGGAGAGGACGCGAACGCGAAGGTTAAGGCAGCGTGTGCATTGCGGACGCGTGAGTGGGGTCGCGTTTGCGAAGAGGTGTGAGGCAGCTGGGGACCCCAGGTCCTTTGGTCTATGCATTCACGATGTGTGGAACGCGTTGACGGAGGCTTAAGGTTGGTAAAGCTTCGCATTCGAGAAGCACTGGCCGCGTTCGCGATGTGTATTTTGGAGGCAGCCTGAGTTTGGCCTACACGAACGCAAGAGGACGGTCGCGTTCGCGATGAAGGGAGTATCTGGGCAGAATGTATAAAAACCCAACTTCGCGATTTTTAGCCCATTTCTCACCATTTTTGAACGGCTTTGAAGCTTTTTGAGAAGGGATTCAAGAGGGTATCGAAGGGAAACACTTGGAGGTAAGGCGTTTGAACTCAATACATGATTCTATGGTAATTTCTAACTAATTAGACATGAAATTAGTGGGATTTAAACCCTAAAATTGGAGAATTAGGACTTGTAAATGGAGACCTTTGATTGAGGATTTGAGGGGACATTTGAGGTCCGATTTTGATGTTCTTGGTATGTATAGACTCGTGGGAGGATAAGGATTCATGTGGTATTATTTATTACGAATTTCGAGACGTGGGCCTAGGGGTCGGATTTTGCCAATTTTGGGATTTTTGGTTAATTTTGATAATTTTCGAATGGATTTTGTTCCCTAGCATATGTTGATGATATTAATCTTATTTTGGTTAGAATCGGAGCAATTGGAGGCTGATTTGAGAGGCAAAGGTATCGCGGATTAGTATTTTAGTCGGTTTGAGGTAAGTAACGATTGTAAATCTAGACCTGAGGGTATAAAACCCTGGTATTTCGTGTTGTATTGATAAATGAGGTGACGCACATGCTAGGTGACGAGCGTGGGGGAGTGCACCGGTAGGGATTGTGATTTGGTTCGTCCCGTAGCTACTATTAGGCCGCGTAATTGATTTGAAACCATATGATATCCCGTATTTTAGAGATTTATACTATGTTTTGGGCTATACGCCATGTTTGGGGCCTTGTGCCGACCTGTTTGGACCCTTAGGGGTATTTCTCTACTATTCTCACACTGTTTTGATAGAAAATATAATCTCTGTCATGATTTATATTTGTTTATTGTTTATTCCTGTTATCATCCTGCTTTAAATAATGAAAGATATTTTTGGGCTGAGTCCCTGTGATTTATACTCAGTTGCCCGAGTGGCTTGTGAAGATGATGACTTAGTGAGGTCGAGAGCCGGATTGTGAGGATAGTGATGGATCGGGTTGCACACCACAACGAGGTATATTGAATCGGGCTGCATGTCGCAGCGATATAGCGCTTGGGATGTAGCAGTGTCACGACCCCAAATCCTAACAGGTCGTGATGGCGCCTATCGTGGAACCAGGCTAGCCAACCATCACATAACTACTCATTTATTTTAATATAATTTCTCAAAATCATTAATAATAAGTATAAAAATTTCTCTAAGTCTTTAAGTAAGCATAATATAATCTGACGGTCTAAACAATTCCCCCAGAACTGGAGTAAACTGATCACGATCATCTAAGAATAATACTAATGCTAATGAAGGAAGGGAAATGGACAAGCTGCGGACGATGGACAGCTACCTCGAAATCCCAAAGCTGATGTCGAACGGATGCAAGTGACTACTACTCAGAACCAGTACCTGGATCTGCACACATGGGTGCAAGGAATAATGATGAGTACGCCAACTCAGTAGTAATGAAAATAAATCATAGTCCGAAGATAAGAAACACACAACAACGAATACACCAACCACAACATGTAAAATACCAAGTCTCAATAAAGTATACATAAGTTCGAAAACCAGTTTCCGTGAAAATCCTTTGAACAAGTATATTTTTCGAATATTTCTCAGTAAAACTCCCAAAAATCAGTATGAAATAAGAAGTGAATTGTAATCAAAAGCTCAGTAAAATATCATTTTAAACCGCCCCTCGGGCCAAATCATCACTCGTAATCAGTCACTCTGCACCTCACCATCACTCAATAACAGTCACTCAGCACCTCATAGTCACTCAGCATCAGCCCCTCGGGCAACCTCACTGTCACTCATGCCTCCCAATCACTCATCACTCGCACTTAGTAGGTACCTGCGCTCACTAGGGGTGTGTACAGACTCCAGAAGGGCTCCTACAGCCCAATCGCTATAAACAAGTTAAATCATGGCATCAATCACTCAAGCTCTCGGCCTCTCTCATAGAATAAATATCCTCACAATGTTGGCCCTCGGCCTTACTCG
Organism: Nicotiana undulata; assembly: GCA_005239495.1. NCBI lineage: Eukaryota > Viridiplantae > Streptophyta > Magnoliopsida > Solanales > Solanaceae > Nicotiana > Nicotiana undulata. Next base: position 6,969 of record MDKH01080896.1, read on the forward strand.
GTCAGACAGTCACAACATGCCACTCGGGCCATAAATAAACGGGGTTCTCGACCCAAACCAACATTTCATTTCAAGAAATAATATCAATAAATTGGAAATGTCAAAAAAATTTAGCAATAAGGAATGAGTGTAAAATCATAAGTACTATGTGAGGAATATCAAGAAAATATCCCCCAAGGGGTTAAAACAGATTGGCACTAGGCCCCAAACATGGCTTACAGCCCAAATATATCAAAACATAGTAGTGCTATAAAACATATACTTAAAACGTTGTTTCGCAACTCAATAGTTGCCTCAAAAGGAACATATTTCCAAATTTCCAATTCGTGCACGCCCCACACTCGTCATCCAGTGTGTGCGTCACTCCAAAACTGTGAAAAGATGTAAAGTCCGGGGTTTGAAACCCTTAGAACAGGATTTAAAGACATTACTTACCTCAAACTAGCCCGAAAAGATACTCCGCAACACGCTTGCCTCTCGAATCAACTTCCTATTGCTCCAAATCTATAAAGATCAGATTTTTCACATCAAATTATGCTAAGGGGATGAAACTCAATCGAAAGATATCAATTTTTGGCACAAATCCCAAAATTAGCCAAAACCCGACCCCCGGGCCAGCGTCTCGGAACTCGACAAACTTTATACCTAAATGTTCCTCATCATCTCATGAGTCCATACATATAAAGAACTCTGAAACCCCTCAAATCACCTCTAAGAGGTCTCTTAAACTCATGCCCTAGTTTCCCTTATTTCAACTGATTTCCCCTAATTAAACACTGTTAATTTGATCCTTAATCACTTATAATCGAGTTATCAGGTCCAAAATCCTTACCTCAATGAAGAACAATTGTTTTCTCTCTTCAAAATCACTCCAAAAGCTCTATTCTCGTTTTAAAATGGTGGAAACGTGGGCAAGGGTCGCGGATGGGTTAAATTTATATTGCCCAGGTTTTACTCATCGCGAACGCATCAAAACGACCGCGTTCGCATAGAGTATTTCCAACTGTCCCAAACTTTACTCTTCACGGACGCGCCACAAGCCACTCGAACGCACTGCCCAAACCACCCAGACTTTCGCGAACGCACCCCAGGCCTCGCGAACACATAGACCAATGGGCCTGGGTCTTCAGCCGACAATTACACTACGCGAACGCACTCCTCAGCTCGCGTTCGCGATGACTACTCAACTCAACCCTCCGCGTTCTCACCTCCAGGTTCGCGAACGCACAGAAGGAAAATACCCTCATGACTCAGTACCCCTGTGCGAACGCGAGACCACCTCTGTGAACGCATAGGGTAAATCCCTGCTGCAGAAACACCAGAAGACAGCTGCTTCAAAAATCCAGCAATCACCCTGTTGATCACCCGAACCTCACCCGAGGCCCTTGGGACCTCAACCAAACATACCAACGCATCATATATCATCATTCGAACTTAGTCGAGCCCTCGTAACACCCAAAACAACATCAAAACACCAAAATCACATCAAATTCAAGCCTATGAACTTTGAAATTTCTAAATTCCACCAACGATGCCGAAACCATCCAAAACACCTCCGATTGATCTGAAATTTTGCACACACATCCAAAATGACATAACAAACCTATTTCAACTTCCGAAATTCCATTCCAACCCTGATAGCCTATTTGTCACGATCCCATATCCAAACAGGTCGTGAGGGGACCTATCGTGGAACCAGGCTAGCCAACCATCACATAACTACTCATTTATTTTAATATAATTTCTCAAAATCATTAATAACCAGCATAAAAAGTATAAAAATTTCTCTAAGTCTTTAAGCAAGCATAATATAATCTGACGGTCTAAACAATTCCCCCAGAACTGGAGTCAACTGATCACGAGCATCTAAGAATAAAACTAACACTGCTAATGTCATAAACAAGGTCTCGAATAATAAATACTAATACTAATGAAGGAAGGGAAATGGAGAAGTTGCGGACGCTGGACAACTACCTCGAAATCCCAAAGCTAATGTCGAACAGACGCAAGTGACTACTGCTCAAAACCAATACTTGGATCTGCACACATGGGTGCAGGGAGTAATGATGAGTACACGAACTCAGTAGTAATGAAAATAAATCACAGTTTGAAGATAAGAAACACACAGCAACGAATACACCAACCACAACATGTAAAATACCAAGTCTCAATAAAGTATACATAAGTTCGAAAACCAGTTTCCGTGAAAATCCTTAGAACAAGTATATTTTTCGAATATTTCTCAGTAAAACTCCCAAAAATATCAGTATGAAATATGAAGTGAATCTTAATCAATATCTCAGTAAAATATCATTTTAAACTGCCCCTCGAGCAAAATCATCACTCGTAATCAGTCACTCAGCACCTCACCATCACTCAATAACAGTCACTCAGCATCAGCCCCTCGGGAAACCTCACTTTCACTCATGCCTCCCTATCACTCATCACTAGGCACTAGGCACTCGCACTTAATAGGTACCTGCGCTCATTGGGGTGTGTACAGACTCAGGAAGGGCTCCTACAGCCCAATCGCTATAAACAAGTTAAATCATGGCATCAATCACTCAGGCTCTCGGCCTCTCTGATATTATCAATATCCTCACAATGTTGGCCCTCGGCCTCACTCGGTCACACACTCATAACATGCCACTCGGGCCATAAATTGTGATGACCCAAAAAGGGGTCATCTTATGTGCATCTAATTTTGACTATGTTCCAAGGCCCCGAAAGCCTTCAGTAATCTCACCTCGATGTGTGTGCGCATCCCGGGTGCATAGTCGGGAAGCCTTTATGTGAAAACTTGATTGAGAGTTAACGTTTTGATAAATTAATTGAATATAGTTGACTTTGTTCAACATTTTTGGTAAACGGACCTGGATCCGTGATTCGACGGTCCCAGAAGGTCCGTAGGAAAATATGGGACTTGGGCGTATGCCCAGAATCGAATTCCGAGGACCCAAGTCCGAGAAATGAATTTTCGAAGAAAATTGTTTTATAAAAATATTAATGGCTTATGAAAATGAACCTTGATGTGAAACCTGTGTTGTCGGGCCCGTATTATGATTTTGGCACTCAGAACAGGTTCAATATGTGTTATATAAGTTATTTGCAAAATTTGGTAAGAAATGGACTTGATTTGATTGGTTTCGGATCAAAACGAGGAAAATTGGAGTTAATGAAGTTTTGAGGTTTTTAAAGAATTTGAAATTTGGCTTGAAAGGTGATTTTATGTTCCCGAGGTTTGAATGAAATTCCGAGACCGGGAATAGTTTCTTCATGTCATTTATAACTTGTCTGAAAAATTTAAAGTCATTTCGAGTAGTTTAGGTCGGTTCGGCGCATTGAAGTGAATTCTAGAATTTCAAGTTCTTAGTTTTGATTCAATTTGATTTTGGGGTTGAATTTTGAGTTTCGTTGTTGTTTTCCATGTTCCAGGAGTTTGAGCGAGTCCGTATCATGAATACAGACTTGTCGGTATATTTGGACGGGGGCTCGGGTGGGCCCAGGTGCTTCCCGGACCCCGCACGGGGCCAAAAACCAGCAAAATTCACTGTTGGTGTGGCTGCTTCTGGTGTGACCGCACCTGCGGTCTCCCAGTTGCAGGTGCGAGTGCGCGCCTGCGGTCCAACCTTCGCAGGTGCGACCCCCATCACAGGTGCGACCCTTCTTCCGCAGGAGCAGGATCGCTGGCGCGGACTCCTTCTTGGCAGGCGCGATGCCAGGGTCCCAAGCCCTTTTCCGCAGGGGCGGTGATTTTCTCACAGGTTCAGGACCACACCTGCGGTCCCAAGGTCGTAGGTGCGGAAATCACTTCTTGCCAGCCCCTTTTAATTGTCCAAATTACGGGTTTCCTTCATTTTTACCCACCATCAACTTCCATTAGAGAGCATCCAAGTTTGAGCAGCACCTCCCACGACCACCCACTGTAAGAGGTTAGTTAAACCCCATAATCTTCTAGCTTTAACATTAATTCCTAGTTAAATTCACTACTAAATCATCTAAAAATCATAGAATTAGGTAGAAATTTTAGGGTTCTTGAGGATTTTGTAACTTTCCATTTTAGGCCATGAATTCAAGTAGAAATCACACCTTAGTGATCCTTAGGCTATGGGTGAGTGATCCCTTCGAGAATTTTCGGAATTCGATCATGAGAGACCGGGGTTGGAAATTGGGAATTCGTCAAGAATAGCTATTTTATTGAATAACTAGCATAATTTCTCACATTTTGCATGCATTGATCTAATTTCACACCTTTTGACTAGTGCGAGTCCTCGGGTATAGAGTTCGGAGTTTCGGGCGCAATTGTGGTCCGAGGGGTAGATTCGACACGAGGTGAGTCTCCTTTCTAACCTTGTAAGAGGGAATTGTCCCCATAGGTGATGTATATGCTATGTGTAAATTGTTTGGGGGCTACGTACGCGCCAAGTGACGAGAGTCCGTACGTAGCGGCTATTATTGTTATGTCCGGGTAGTTAGGCCCACACCATGCCTTGTATGTTTCCCGTAGTGCCTTACATGCTTTCTCGTAATGCCTTGTACGCTTTTCTTGTAATGCCTTAAATATGTTTTTCTTGTAATGCCTTATATGTTTTCCTTGAAATGCTTCATATGATTTATTGTGATTCCATATGTACCATGAAACTATGTTTTAGCATCGTGTTATTCTTATAAGGCCTTATGGTAAGTAGAAATTGTGAAATACATGGGAGCGGGCCGTACGCCACGGCAGTGTTGAAAGTAATTGCAAATATATGGGATCGGGTCGTACGCCACGGTAGAGTTGAAAAGAAATTATGAAATACATGGGAGCAGGTCGTATGCCACGTCAGTGTTGAAAGTAATTGAATATATATGGGATCGGGTCGTACGCCACGGTAGTGTTAAGAAATTATGAAATATATGGGATCGGGTCATACGTCACTACTTCTTCGAGTTTAGGCGGGATACTCACTGGGTTCATATTTATTTAATATATACTCATGCTGCACTTTCTTTTCTTTTCTGTACTTGACTATACAGGTTCGGAGGCTGGCACGTCTGGCTATCATGTCGGTGCTAGATATTGATAGCGTGGTCATTCTTCACGGTGAGCTGCTTTCCGGCGACCTCCTAGCCACACCCTAGAGCTCTTTTGTTATATTTCTCTGTCCATTTCATTCAGACGGAGACTCTGTATATA
>ML287242.1:0-22346 GCA_005239495.1 Nicotiana undulata
TATATATATATATATATATATATATATATATATATATATATATATATATATATATGAAGGGGAAATACGGGAAATAAGATGAGGAATAACTCTTCTTGTTTAACAAAAAATGAAAGGAAAATAGAAGAAGTCCAACTAGTTTAGAACGATCAAGAGGGTTACTAGGATTCGTAGTTGTAAAACTATTGTTTGAATCGTGACATATTAACCAAATGGACGCTCTCTTTGGGACATAAAATACAAATAATATTTAAAGATATATTTAATAGGATAATTTCCTCTTGAGTTATAAAGTATTGTTGTTATTTAAGTTGTCGTAATATTCTTCTAATTTATAGATTTTGAAGAATCGTTACACTACTTATTGTTGCCACAAATAGCGTTACAAATGGTGTTGTCATCATTTCCTGATAATAATAACATTATCATAAAATGTCATATTGAAACACTTGACAAAAGGAACCAATAAACATACCAACTGGAACGCACAAAATGAAAACGGTTGTATTTTTCATGTTTGGTACTACCTTATTTTTCGTTATTTCTTCTTTTTTCTTACTTTACATGTTTCACTGTATAGAATTCCATTTTGAGAACTTTATATACTCTCTCCGGTTTACAATAAGTGTCCAGTTTCTTTTTTCATTTTGGTTCAAAATAAGTGTTCAGTTATGTAATCAATAAAGAATTCAATTTATTTTTACAAAATAACCCCTATGTACATATCCTTAAAAAGTTTTCTTACTCCTCACATTAAATGTTTAATTAGGGATAGTTTAGTCATAGTAGGTATTTTTGTATAGAATTTATTATTTTTTTAATGGATGTACTAAAAGTAAATTGGTCACTTATTGTGAACCGGAAGGAGTAATTTTTACGGTTCTCAAAACAACATTCTTCTGGTCTATCTTTTAAAAAGGAAAATGTAACATGTTCCTAACTATTCTTTCAATTAAATTATGGAATAAGTGTTGATGTAAATAAATAATTATTTTCTTAAAATTAGATTATACTCAACTTTAAACAAGACGAGTAACAAAAGGGAAACCCAAAAGCAAAATGTCTACGGTTGTATTTGGTACGAGTTCGAATTTTGTCATGTTTGATTGGTTTTAATTTTTTTCTCATGAATTAACTTTTTTAATTGGAAGAAAATATTTTTTAGGAAAAACAGTTTCCAAAATTATTTTTCAACCTGCCCCACTAGCCTTCACCCCATGCCCATCCCTACCCCCTCCACCCCACCCTACCCTCGCTCCCACCCACCACCCCCACCCCTCAACCCCCCCGGGTCGGGCCTCGAGCTATACCTCGAGCCTTATGCGGATAGCTATGAAATGCCATAATAAATGTAAAATCGGTCTCTCTGATTTTAGCCGTATACAGATAGTCCCCGCGTTTCTTAGAGTGGAAGGATAAGAAACGATCTCTAATTCTCACCTCCTCGGTATCTCCACCTTGACGTTAGTTCACTATAGCATTAAATGGCCTTCTCCAAAAGTTGCGTAGGGGTCGCTGTCGGCACGATCACCGAGAAACCCACGACCCGCCAATGGTTCGAATTTTCCGCTCCTCAAGGGTTGTCCACATGATCTCTATAAATACCGTGCTTGCACGCCATCCATACTTTTACAACCATCTTCAAATTTTCAGAGCTATCTCCTAACTTCTTCTGCATTCACCTTCCTTCAGTGCTTTCTTCTTTCATCTTTTTTCTTAGAATTTTCGACACAGCCATAGCCAAAACCTCTAAAACGGTGCCTCAAAAAAAGGACACTTCTTCTCCCGCATGCCCGTCCAAGGGCAAAGCAAAAAATCCATCGAGCATCGAACAATGCATCCCGGGTTATTTCGAAACAACTTCTGACCTTACCATCGATAAACCTCCCAACACATAGGGCCGATGCGAGCCCATGTCTAGATATATCAATATAATACCCAAAGTGGAGAGAGTGAAAACAGATTGTCGTTGGGAGAAGACAATACAAGTTGAAATACCCAAAGCTGAGGAAAGCATAACCACATATAAACCCGGCTTCATCAGCGTCTACACATACCTTTTTACCCTCGGGCCCGTAGACTCTTCTTCCTTTTCACCGATAGATTCTGTAATACTCGACTTTTGTCGTCAATACCGAGTGAAGCTCGGCCAAATATATACTTCCTTCTGGAGGATCGTATATATGCTCCGATACTTTTCTAACCGGCTCGAGGGAAGACTCTTCCGAGGGGGATTGATTAAGCTACAACATAGGTCCGCGAAGCCATTCTTTGCGAGGATGAAGACAAAGATCGGAGGTGGATGAACCGCTTTGTCATAGTGAGGACCTCAGACGTTATTCCGGCCGATTGGATGCCATTCCCAGAGGAATGGAACATGATCGTGAGTATTTCAGCCCCAAACACACATTATTTTCCCTTTTCCTTTGTTTGAATCAATCCTCTTTCGATGATTCAGCTTCTGTTTGGTTTCCTGACACGGCTCGGATCTCTCGGGATGGATCAGGCATTTGGACTCTGTCTTCTTATACGACAAGCATTCTTGGCATGATTTGGCCAAGACGCGGTGGTAGGCCAAAAATCACGGTAAGCCCTTCATGCAATCATTGTTGGTTTCCATGTAAGTGTTTTCTCTGACAGTAAGCCTAATACATCTTGTTTGCGCAGGTCTTGGGGACAACGTGTTAATGAGACCACTCCCGCCCGGCGAAGCAGAAACCTCGAAACCCGAAAAGGGTAAGAAGAGGAAGAAGGAGACTTCGAATGAGTTTCCTAAACCAAAGAAAACCAAAGTGCGCAAGCCTAGGACCGAGCCACAGTTTTAACCTCAGCCGATGCGCCGAGTCTATGTGATGCAGACGAAGACGATGATAATAATGAACGCCCTTTGGCGCAAAGGGTAAGGCAGAGTGCTGACATTCCAAAATTTGTGGGGCAGGGGACCTCCGAGCCGGAGGTGGTCGAGTCGGACCAAACACGAACAGAGGAAATCACCAGGGAAGGTGCAGTCCTCGAGCCTCAGGTAGGACGTGGTACAGTCCACGCGGGTGAGCCCTTAGCTGGCGAGTTTGGAGAGCTTGAATCTGAGTTATTTCGTGGCCAAGAAAAAACTTCAATAGAGATCAATGTTGCTTGCGACCTCGATATGGGCCCCTCATTTTCCCCAGGGGAGATAGGGGATGCACTGAACAGAGATGTCGCAGACGTGGGGGTCTCTCCGGGAGAGGTCGACGCATTCAAAGACTTCTTAGCCGGCCTTGAGGAAGACACCGATCTTGATGCCCCGATGCCTTGAGGAAGCAGTAAAACTTCAAAAGCAGGTAATCCCCTTCGACGTATCATTCGCTTCAATTTTCTATCTTCGTTTTCTGACTCCTCTCCTCCATAGTATAGGTCAAGAAGCTGTACGGTTATGCCTTTTCCAAGCTTCACGACGAGCTCACTAGGCGTGAGGGGGAGCTTGAGAATCAAAAATCGGAGCTAAATGCGTCAAAAATTTCCTCCTCCCGAAAGGATGAGGAACTGAATGAGCTCAGGACCAGTTTGGAGGGAGTGCACCAGGAGCGGACCTGCTTCACCGAGCAGGTAACATGACACATGAGTTCATTCCTTATTCTCGCATGTCGGCGCTTTACTAACTTGATCTTTTTTGCAGATCGAACAAAAGAATGCCCTGGTGGGGCAACTTCAAGAAGAGGTCGTGGCCAAAAATGCGGAGATCCTCAGGCTCACAAAGCAGAACAAAATCGTGGTCTCGGAGAAGGACCTTTTGCGGGAAGAGTTTACCTCGACTCAGAACCTTCTTCCGAGCACCCAGGAGGAGGTTGCTTCGCTATCCACGGCCAAAGCTAAGGCTGATGATCACGTTGCTTCATACAAAAGAGATGCAGTTGCTGCCAACAATAGGGCTAGGCAAACATTTGAAGAGGCTGGGCTCAAACTGACTCGGGCCATTTCTTATGCCCGTTCGCAAGCTAGGAGGCAGGCCCTCGAGGAAGAAAGTTCCAAGGGCGCCGATCTCTCTGATGAGATTGAGAAGGCCAACATTGAATAAGAAGAATCGGCATTCTGTGATGACCCGAAAGGTCATCCCGTGAATTTCTAGCTAAATTTGTGTTCCGAGGTCATGAGAACCTCCTTTTATCTCACCTCAATTTACGTGCGTAGACCGGGCGTGTAGCCGGGAAGCCGTTATGAGAAAAACTAATGAAAATGATATTTTGTGTTGAAATTTAAGTAAAGTTGACTTTGGTCAACATTTTTGGTAAACGGACCCGGACCCGTGATTTGATAGCCCTGGAGGGTCCGTAGGAAAATATGGGACTTGGGCGTATGCCCGGAATTGAATTTTGAGGTCCCAAGTTAGAAATGATTTTTTTAAGAAAATTATTTTCTGAAAAATATAAAGGTTTTTGAAAAAAAGAAAATTTATGTGAAACCTGTGATGTCGGGCCCGTATCTTGGTTCCGGAGCCCGGTACATGTTCGATATGATTTATATGTATTATCTGTGAAGTTTGGTAAGAAACGGACTTCGTTTAACGTGATTCGGGTCAAAATAAAAAATGTGAAGTTTAAGAAGTTTTTGAGAAATTTCATTGATTATGAGCTTTAATCCGATGTTTATGATGTTATTTTGGTGATTTGATTACAAGAATAAGTCTGTAGGATGTTTTTGAGGTTGTGTGCACTTTTGGTTTGAAGTTTCGAGGGCTCGGGTGAGTTTCGGGTAGGTCCCAGGATGCTTTTAACCTTAGAACAGGGTTGTTGCAGGTTCAGAGAAGTACACGTCTCTGAATCCGCCAGTGCGGCCCGCGGTCAATTATGTGGGGACCGCAGAGGACCTTCGCGGCCGCGGTCGATTATGTGCGGACCGCGGAGGGCCTTCGCGGGCGCGATCGATTAGGTGCAGTCCGCAGAAGGGCCTTCGCATCCGCGGTGGGCTTTGATAGGGGTATATTTAAACGGGATATTCAGTTATTTTTCATTTTTCAAAACCCTAAAAATATAAGAGGCGATTTTCCAAGCACTCTTTCTTCTCCAAAACATTAGTAAGTGATTTCTAACTCATTTTCTTTAGCCCTTAACTTCCTTTGACAAGATTTCATCCTAGAATCTACGGTTTTCATGGTGGAATTGGGAATTTTGGGTAAAACATAAGAATATTGAAATTTGGGAATTTAGACCTCAAATTGAGGTCGGATTCCAAAACCATTTAGATATCCGGGCTCGGGGGTGAATGGTTAATCGAGTTTTGGTCCGAATTTCGAGTTCGGACCGAGCGGACCTGGGTTCAATTTTTGACTTTTTGGGGAAAACTTTAGAAAACTCAGTTCCATGCATTAGAATTGATTCATTTAGCAATTATTGATATAATTAAGTAACTTGTGGCTAGATACGAGCGAGTTGGTGGTGGAACCAAGAGGTAAAGCAGTAGTTGAGGCTTGAATTGTGTTCGTGCCATCGAGATAAGTGTTTGGCCTAACCTTAGCTTGAGGGAATAGGTGTTGAGTCATATGTGCTACGTGTTTATCCCATGTTCAATGTATAGGTGAGGTGACGAGTACCTATGCACTGTTGTCAAGCATGCCCGTGAGTCGGTCTTTATGATATATGTGCTTTCATTCGTTATTTATTGTGTTATGAAGTAGATTTCATTTTGGAGGTTATTCAATTGTTGGAAATACTTGGTTGTGAACACTATTGATTAATTGTTCGGTTGAGGATTATTTTGGTAAGTTTTACACTTGAGCAAGATTGGTTATAGTTGTGTCCCTTGCTGGGACGGTATTTGTTTCTACCGTTGTTCCCTTGCCGGGATGTTGTGAGTATGATACATGTTATTGATTTTCCTTGCCATATTGTTGTTCTTAATATTGTTGGGTGAGGAAGAGTGTAAAGCACGAAGGGTGATGCCGTGTATTTATTTGTTGCATTGTGAGGAAGAGTGTAAAGCACGAAGGATGATGCCGAGTATTTATTTGTTGCATTGTGAGGATGAGAGTATAAAGCACGAAGGGTGATGACGTGTCATGATTTAATATTCAAAAGCACGAAGGATAATGACATGACGTTTTATTTATTCATTGCATTGTGAAAGCACGAAGGGTGATGTCGTGTATTTATTACTTGTTTTGGTGTGGATGAGAGTAAAAGCACGAAGGGTGATGTCGTGCACTGGTTTTGGTGAGGATGAGAGTAAAGAACGAAGGGTGATGCCGTGTACTTGTTTGTTCTATGTGTTTACTTCTTGTGCTATTTTTTATATTGATATGGTGGGATCGGGTTGCATGCCGCAACATGTGAAATAAGGGTGGTATGTTGAGGTGGAATAATGCTGAATCTATACTATACAGGGGGAAGTGATTGCACGCTGCAATATGTGTAATAAGGGTGGATTGTTTTGGTGGAATAAGGGTGAACTATGATTATATATTGTGATATGGTGGGATCGGATTGCGCGTCACAACACTATATATATATATATATATATATATATATATATATATATATATATATATATATATATATATATATTCATTGTTGTTAATGTTGTTATGAGGAAATAAGGGAGGATAATAAGACGTACCGTGGTATCGGGTTGCGCGCCGCAACAACCTGTGTGTTTATATTCCTCTAAGTTGTACGGTATTTCCTTTTTGCACTTAAGGATTGGTAAATTCTGAACATCACTGACTTATTCCTGAAGCTGTAGCTATTATTTTTAATTGACTGCTTTACTTCGTTCTGCATTTCCCTTTTCTGCCTATATTGTTTATATTGCGTACAGGTTGTAGTATGAGTGACCTGCCTTAGCCTCGTCACTACTTTGTCGAGGTTAAGCTCAGCACTTACAGAGTACATGGGGTCGGTTGTACTCATACTACATTCAACACTTCTTATGCAGATTTTTTTGCCGGCCCGAGCTGATCGTGAGGTTAGCAGCTGGACTTGCCTGCCAGGAGACCCGAGGTAGATCTGTCGGTGACTGCAGACCCTGAAGTCTCTTCCTAGTCACATTTCTTTACTGTTTCTTTTCTTTCAGAACACTGTATTTTCTTTCAGACTCTGTTTGTAGTAAATCATAGTAGCTCGTGAGTTGTGACTCTAGATCCTAAATGTATATTATGAAATTTATACTATTTCGCACTCGTTTTATGTCGTTTTAGCTTAATGGACCTTATTTACTGAAATGTATAAAAATTGGCTTAATGGTTCTCTAACGTTGGCTTGCCTAGCAAGTGAAATGTTAGGTTCCATCACTTTCCCAAAGGTGGGAATTCCAGGCCGTGACATCATCCCGTTTCATATCTCTTGCACATCTCTTCATTTCATTGGCATTAATGGTCACAATTTTATTATTTCTCTTGGCACATATTTCATATTTCACATTTCGCATTACGTGATTCGTATGTCATGTTTCGTATTTCAAGCACACCTTTTTACTTTCAACCATCATCATGTACTTTCCAACAAGAAGGCATTTTTATTCAAGACATTTAAGCACACATTTGAGCAAATAGGAGTCTTAGGCACATTACGATTTCTTACACAATCTTTATTAGCTTTCATTTGAAACACAACTTGAAGTCAAGGCATTTAGATATGCAACCCATACTTTGAACATATTATCAAATAGTAGTACAACATAACAAGAGCATTTGAATTACGTATTGATCACGGATCTTTTGACACCAACTTATCCGGGTAATCGATTCACAATGAGCAACTCGGGACTTACATGGATATTGTGGTGTTCGATTTTTTAAGATAAAAGTTTAGCCAACATACCTCACTTGAGCTTCCTTAAACTCTAAAATGTTCTGAACTCTTAGCAATTTTGATCTATTTTAGAAATATGGAAAATTGGACAAAAATTAGGAAGATGATCATGGTTCTAGCTCATTTCAGCATTTTATCAAGCACTAGGTGTACACTAAGTTTCAAGGTCCTTTTATGGAGGATTTCATCATCCCACATCCCATTCTTTACTATTTTAGCTCAACAATCTCCCTACATCCCATGATCAAACATTCATGTAAATATACAACTCCCATACTCGTGAATTATCTTACTAATTGCCCATTTCTAGTTATATTTCGAAATTAAGAGTTAGGATGTAGAATCTTACCTATAGGGTGAAGACCTAGTGTGCTTTCCTGGTTAAGCTTCCAAGATTTCCAAAGATTGATGGCAATTGCTTAGAATTCCTTCTGACTTTGAACACCTTTCTCTCTCTAAAATGTATTTTTATCCTTCTAAAATGACCCTAATAGTGTTTTATGAGAAGGGGGTCGGGTTATAAAAACCCAAAAATGAAGCTCCGAAATGTCCCTCCGGAACAGGGCTAGTGTGCCCCACTCTGCGATCGTTATGCGGTCCGCAGACCTATTATGCGGTTGCATGATGAACTGCAGAACCTCCCTCCAAAATGTTTCCATGCTTGATTAGTGATCGGTGTGCGGCCCGCGAAATCGTTTTGCGGTCGCAATAATTGGCCGTGAAATGACATCCAAAAATTTCCCCAATGACTGCCTCACTCTGTGTCCATTCTGCGGCCCGCAGAGTGATTCTCCGGCTTAATGGGCCGTAAAAATGCCCTTTTCAGCCACACATTTTCCTTTAACTCTCTAGCGCACTATTCAATTTGTCTCGTCCAATTTCACTCCTATATTTGAGTATATGAAAACGGTGGATGCAATAGTAATATCCAACAAGATTCGGGGTTGAATTCCGCAGGGAGCTATATGAATGGGTGTTAGTAGTATATATCTTAGCACGTGAGATTGTATATCTAAATTTGCACCTCTGCAATATTCGGTTTTGTTTAAAAATCTAAATTAAACTACGATTGCTATTTAAAGATTGAAACTAGGAAATTGTTTTAGGTTGTTTTTCAAATAATATAAACGCTTAGGGCTATGACATTCGCCTAGGTGCATTATAGCTATCAACACTCAAGTACCCACTCACTACCTCTCTGTCAGAGAGTGATTTTGTCATATTTGGCTTTCTCAATTCCAAATGAGTATTGAACAAAACAATTGATAATAAGTTCAAGTTGGGTTTTACTATCTCTAGGTTCAACCCTTTAATTGGACTTATCAATTTCTCGATTGACCCAATTTCTTGCTAGCCAAGTTTTCCTAGACTAAGGCCTCATTTGTTTGCAATTAATGGAGGTCTGAATCTTAATTATTCAAATCTCAGACATTAAGTGCGTTTGGTTTTAAAGTCTGAATATTAATTATTCAGATCTTAATCATTAAGTGTGTTTGTTTGTTTTACTTCACAACCACTTAATGGGTCTGAATATGTCTGTATGATTAAGATCTATAACAGAGACTTAATTTCATTAAGATGTTATCACATATTCATTATTAATTGCCGCCACCGCCAACCATTATCAACTATCACCATGCCGTCGCCACCACCACCTCCACCACTATCACGCTACCATCATCCTCAATCATAGCCGCCACCATTATCGACCATCACCACCCACTATCCCCACCACTCCGACCACCATATATCATTCTCACCCACAATCAACACTCATCCATCTCAACTACCACAATTGACCACCCCATCACTATCAACAACCACAGCCGACCCTGCCCATTATTATAACCTACCACCACCCGCCCACCACCTTTCTCAGTCACAACTACTACCACCACCCGCCATTATTAAATATCACCACCCACCACCACCATCCTCAATCATAATTTTCACCACTACCAATCACTACTAGCTACTAGCATGAACCACCATCATCAACTAAAACTACCACCAACCACCGCCTCTAATCGGCATTCACCCATTAGCCATCACCACCAACAACTATCATATTTTGAAAAATTATATATTTTATTGATAGAATATTAGATTAGTTAGTATTTCATTTGAATTTTATGTTCATCAATTTTCAATAAAGATAAATTTTATACATTCAGATGTTAAAAATCAAACAGTCTTAATTATTTATATTCAAATCTTAATACACATCTTAATATATTCAGACGTGTATTCAGATTCAGACGTCTTAATCTTAATACACATCTTAATATTCAGATGTGTATTCAGATTCAGACGTCTTAATCTTAAAAAAAACAAATGAGGCCTAAGTCTCTCTTTCTCAAGTAGAGACCAAGTCAAATAGGCATGAAATAATGTTTCCAACTATTAGTTCTTCGAATAAAAGCAAGAACAAGGCTAGATAATAATACCCAACCATTAACAAGCAATAAATCAAACACACATTAAATCTAAATCATAGTGGCCCATGACTTGTACTAGCAGTTCTTGGAAGGTTGACAGAACTAAATTTTTTAATTTTTTGTTATTAATCATTTACCATTTGAGTTTCTTGTTCTATGTTTGGCTTACTAGAATTAGGGCTAGGTGTCATTACGACTAAGTAAATTTTGGATCGAGACATTTACGAACCACTTAAGTTAATCAAATTAAATCTTAAACTTTGACTGCTAAAGAAAGATTTGAAATGAAGATATTAAAACCCAACGCTTTGTAAAAGAAATCACGAAAATTGATGTCATTTGTTATCCTATGGGAACTGAATGACATACTGGGATTGTTATATGAAAAAATGTTATACCAATTTAAAACTTCATGTATATGACAAATGATGCCGTTTTTCTCCCAGATTGGTACATTCACCACATGGATCACATGCTTTCTTATTGTTATTTTTTAATAATTCAGTAGTATTAATTCGATTCCACTTATTCGATTAATTTGAATTTGTATATGATAGTGCCCACTGCCCAGTAAGAAAAGTGCTCCATACCATAAAATTGTATATACGTGCTTAAACGAGAAATTTTGAATGAGGGTCGAAGGATCCCAAATTCTCAACCAATCTCAGATTCTTGATAATGGATGAAAAAGAATAACCAAATAAAGCCAAAGTGGTGAAATTTGAGAGATCTTTGATGAGGTCAGGAAAGGTGATCATGTGACATGTTTAGGGATAAAAGTTGGATTATGTTTAAGGATGTCTAGGGTGAGCTTTGTTTAGCAAGAAACGGTTCAACTTACTTATAGAGATCTCGTTATTTAAATATCATCATGATAATTTTAATAAAGTGAAAAATGTTTATCTGAAAAATGAGTAATTTTGTTACTTATTTTTTCATATTTGGTTGGTGAATGAAAAAAAAAATCAAAAATATTTTCTAGTGTTTGTTTAGAGAGTAAAAAATATTTTTCAGAAAAATAATTTTTTTTGCTACTTTCCTTGCCCACCTTCCCGCAAATCCCCATATTTCCTATGCCCTCCCCCCCCCCTCCAAAACAAATCCCAAATACCCAACATTTTGAGGATTCTATTTCTTTAAGAGATTAATTATTCTTTTAAAACTTCACACAAACCCAAAGAGACTAATCAACTGCTTTACTTTTTCACCCAAAAATAACGTTAAAATTTGTGTTGTATAACTAAAAAAGAATATTCTTTTTTTGGTTGAAAAAAACAAGTACTTTTTCTACAACATGAAAAAGTACTCATTTTGTTAAAGTGATAGAAAATACTTTTTCTATATCTTGCCAAAAAAAATACTCAGTTTGTTGAAATGACAAAAAATACTTTTTACTAGATTTTGTTAAAATGAAAGAAAATATTTTTTGTACATCATAAAAAAAGTAGTTTTTTTGTTGAAATGAAAAAAAGTATTTTTTTTTTGTTGAGATGAACGAAAATACTTTTTTACATCATGAAAAAAATAATACTCATTTTGTTGAAATTAAAGAGAAAGTACTCTATCTACCTTTACTTTTAATAATATTTCTATCTAGTGTGGGGGTAGAGCATGGTTGGGAGAGGGTGGGTGGGTATGGTGGGGTCGGGTAGGGGTGGGTGGGTTATGGGTGAGGTGTGGGGTGGTTGGGTGGGATGGGGAAGGTTGAAGAAGAGTTTTGAAAAATATTTTTCCTTCTTTTAATAGGAAAAATATTTTCCTCCAATTAAAAAAAATAAGTTATGAAGAAATACTTTTTAAAATATATAAGTCAACCAAACATAAAAAAATTAAAAAATATTTTCCGAAAAATATTCTCGTTTCATACCAAGCACACCCTTAGTTGGTGAGGGTTTGAAGTGCTCCGTAATTTGCTTGAATTCCCTTTGGCATTAAATAGTAAGATGACATGCTAGTTTGCTCCGATAAGAACGTATAGAAGCAGGGTCTAATTTCTTTTTGCTACACTGATACGGTATCAAATTTTGGAGTACTCAATCCGTTTAAAAAAAATAGAACTCAAGAGGTTTCGTTCTCCGTTTTTCCCTCTCTTTTTTCTCTAAATAAAAAACTTAATTGTCTGAATTCCTATATTATCCACAAAATTGCATCGGTTGTCCCTTAAGGAAATGACCTTTAAATATTTTCTTTGTTTTTTTAATTTGTTGCAAAAATAGGTTTCTTGTTCATCGAAAAAATTATAATTCTTCAATATTTGAAGCTTTAAATTCTTATATGGTGATAGAAACGAGAAGTTAATGATCGATTATTGTTAAAATTATTTGAATATTGATAATTTTTCTTAACTGTTTAGTTCAAATACTAATTTAGTGACTTACTTTAAAATCTTAAAACTCCACTGTTGACCCTTAGAAAGTATTAAAGAAGACAAAATAGGCCTTCTCAATTGAGTATTATTTGACTAAATTGGTGATTAGAGATCGTTTCCGTAGGTATTTGGAAGTTTTGTTTTAAATTTGAGATCATTTTGAGCAGATGTTGGGTAGTTTGATCGAAATTGAAACTGTAATTTTGAAGAATATTTTGTTGAATACCACAGAAAAATTATGTCAATCGGGTATACTTTGATGACAATTTAACAACTAAGTTAATTACAGATAACACAAAGTCATGCTAACCTGGTAGAATTTCGTGAACAGTGAAGAAACAAAATCATGTCAACTGAGTAAATTTTGTGAACAATCTAATAGTAGGTCGGATGCAATTAATTATCACAAAGTCATACCAATATAATAGAGTTTAGTGAATAATTGAACAAGCATAAAGTAATGCCAACTAGGAAGACCTTGTGAATAATTAACAATAGAGGTAGAGTAAATATAACATAAAATAAATTTCATACAAGCAATAAGTGTGTGAAGAGTCGAGGGTCAATTTCTAAATACTTCCAAAACGAAGATAATAGTTAAAGAGCAACCCTTTATTGGACTATTCCTTAACTCACCCATATTATCCTGATAGGAAATGTATTGAACTCTGTATACGGTTAAAATCAGGCTCGCCTGATTTTGTTGGTTAACCGAGATCAGGATGATGGATCGAGGACTGGCCCCGTATTATATCAGACCGAGACATGAGGATAATGTACCGAGCTCAGGATTCAAAGTACTAATTGAGATCGAGATCAGCGACGATCGAGACCATACGGGATAGACATCGTGCGAGACCAGAGATTGAATAATAACGGAAAGTTGAGATATCTGTGACCGGTCGAAGATCATGGTGAAAATCTCGGAAAGGATCAAATCATGAAATTACCTAGCTAATCATGAGATTTTCTTCTGTAATTAGAATTATACCATAAGTGGAATTCTTCTACTATATAAAGGGGAGTTCTAATTATTTGTAATCCATCTAACTTTCACATTATCAAAGCAATAGAATACTCTCTTCATTTATATTCTCTTGTTCATCAGTTGATATCATATTACTTAGCTTTATTCCCAGTCGATTCGAGGGTGGTCTAACTCGAGGGTCGAATTGCATTTCAATACTGGTTTGCTTTATTTTATTGTCAATTTCTATTATTAATCATCCTATTTATCAATCGGTGTTAAGTGTAATTATGTGTCCTTAAAATCACTTATAAGTTTAATTGTTATTCGATTTTAAGGGTAAACAGTTTGGCTCCCAACATAGGGCTAAGGATAATAGTGATTGCTTAATACTAAATTCATTAACACACACTGCTTTACGCTTGTTCTCGTAAGTATTTTTGATTTCAGGATCAGCAAGTTAAACTCACAAATAGTATCCACACACGCTGAGAACAGCCTCGGTTTCCGTGGGGAAAATGACAATGTAGCCGCCCCAGGGATCGAAGTACCTCAGGTTGGCGCTGAGGGAGTACCAGTTGCATACCCCGTCGACGTCAGCTCCCACGTCGCCCTAAATGCCAATTTGGGCGTCGACCCCGATAACAACGTCCACAGAGATGTTCCACCAGCCGGTCAAGATACACAGGGAGGCGAAGACGGCGAAGTCAGCCTTCGATTGATATTTGAAATGCTTCAAGCTCAACAAGCTGCCATAGCGCAACTTCAAAATCAGAACCGGGCTCCGAGTAGAGTTGAATCCGAGCCCTCACTGGAAGTTGTTCACAAGGCCGAACTAGTACCGTAGAGGTCAAACGCCAATGAATCAGGGACTGACCCCACCATTATGAAAATGCTCAAGCAGCTCACAAAGAGAATCGAATCAGGGGAAAAGAAGATCGAGGCATATGACAAAAAGCTAGAAATGTACAACTCCCGAGTCGATCAAATTCCGGAGGCACCATCGATCTTGAAATGTTTGGATTCAAAGAAGTTCGTGCAGAAGCCTTTCCCCCCAAGTGCGTCTCCTAAACCCATCCCAAAGAAATTCCACATGCTAGAAATTCCTTAATATAATGGGACCACCGACCCTAATGAGCATGTTACTTCTTACATACGCGCAATAAAGGGGAACGATTTAGAGGATGACGGGATTGAGTCCATTTTATTGAAGAAGTTCGGGGAGACTTTATCAAAAGGGGTGATGATATGGTACCGCAACTTGCCGACAAGTTCCATCGATTCCTTCGCCATGCTCGCGGATTCCTTCGTCAAAGAACACGCCGGAGCAATAAAGGTCGAGACTAGGAAGTCAGACCTCTTCAAAGTGAAGCAGAAAGACAACAAAATGTTAAGAGAATTTGTATCTCGGTTCCAGATGAAATGTATGGATCTGCCCCCGGTCGCAGATGATTGGGTCGTCCAAGCTTTAACTCAAGGTTTGAATGTACGAAGTTCAGTGGCCTCACGGCAGCTGGAAAAATATTTGATTGAGTATCCAGTTGTGACCTGGGCCGATACGCATAATCAGTACCAGGCAAAAATCAGGGTCGAGTATGATCAATTGGGAGCACCTTCCAGCTCTGTTTATCCAAATAGGCCCGACGACAGAGTTCAAAGAGACATCGAAAGAGAACCTCGATCAAACAGATATCGGTATCAACCATACGGCAGAGATCGTAGGAACAACGGCCCCGTACGTAACTCAGTTCAAAATGATCAAAGAAACGATCGAGGACAGAGCTCACGAGGGCTCATGAGCAAGAGTGGTTTAGATAAATATGTCGAGCCCACATAAGCGCCATGACTATCAGAATACAAATTCAACATCGATGCATTGGCCATTGGGAAGACCAAGGATACTAGATGGCCTCGACCCCTACAGACCGATCCGGCCCAGAGGAATCAACAACAACAACAGCAACCCAGTGAGACCCCACAGGTGGGGTCTGGGGAACCGGCCCAGAGGAATCCAAATCAGATATGCGAATACCATGGCACTCAAGGTCACAGAACGGAGGACTGCAGACAGCTAAGGAGATAGCTCATTTTTTCAACGAGGGCCACCTTCGAGAATTCTTGAGTGACAGAGCTAAGAACCTCTTCAGAGACAGAGATGCAAATAGGAAGAAAGAACAGGAAGAACCGCAACATGTGATTCACATGATCGTCGGTGGGGTCGATATTCCACATGGACCCATATTCAAGCATACCAAGGTGTCGATTACCAGGGAAGAGCGAACTTGAGACTATGTGCCGGAAGGGACCTTGTCCTTCAATGAAGAGGATGCAGAGGGGATTTCACAACCCCACAATGATGCACTCCTAATATCTCTCCTTATGAATAAAATTCAAGTTAAACGTGTTCTGATTGATCCAAGAAGCTCGGACAACATTATTCGATCAAGGGTCGTGGAGCAGCTCGGCCTACAAGATCGAATTGTGCCCGCGTCTCGGGTTCTTAACGGCTTCAACATGGTGAGTGAAACTACCAAAGGTGAAATTATCTTTCCAATAAACATAGCAACGCCATACTCAGAAGGCCTTGGATTCACAACATGAGGGCAGTTCCTTCGACCCTTCATCAAGTTCTGAAATTCTCGACATCGGAGGGAGTAAAAATGGTGTACGGAGAGCAACTTGCCGCCAAGGAAATGTTTGCAGTCGATGAAGTAATACCGGTATCGGCGCTCTCATCAATAAAGGAATCGGAGTCAAAAGGGAAATCAGGAAGCTAATAGCAACCACAAGTACCAGCCTCGATCCAATCGGAGGAACAAGGGGCAGACGAGGATGATGAGCATTGGATCCCCGATCTTTCATAATTCTCAATGACTCCGAAGCTACGAAATCAACGGTCGAAGAGCTGGAACAAGTCATATTGATCGAGTACCTGCCGGAATGAAATGTATACCTGGGCACGGGGTTAACTCCCAAGCTCAGGGAAAAACTCATTAAATTCCTTATAGATAATATGGATTGCTTTTCTTGGTCCCACCTTGATATGACAGGGATCCCACCAGAGATCACTACACATTAACTAAGCTTGGATCTAAAGTTCCACCCAGTAAAGCAAAAGAGAAGGCCCTAGTCCGAGGTTAAGCACACATTCATCAAGGACGAGGTAACTTAGCTTCTCAAAATAGGGTCCATTCGGGAAGTAAAATATCCCGAGTGGTTAGAAAACGTAGTTGTAGTCTCTAAGAAGGGAAATAAACTTAGAATGTGCATAGACTATAAGGACTTAAACAAAGCATGCCCTAAGGATTCTTTTCCTTTGTCGAATAATGATCGAATGATCGATGCCACGGCCGACCACAAAATTCTCTGTTTTCTCGATGCCTACTCCGGGTACAATCAAATACAAATGAACCCGAAGGATCAGGAAAATATTTCGTTCATCACTAAGTACGGCACCTATTGTTATAACGTAATGTCGTTCGGACTAAAAATGTTGGTGCAACTTATCAATGCCTAGTAAATCGAATGTTCGAAGAACAAAGAGGAAAATCAATGGAATTTTATATTGATGACATGTTAGTTAAGTCCTTGCGAGCAGAGGACCATTTGAAATATTTGCAGGAGACCTTCGACATACTGAGAAAATACAACATGAAGCTCAACCCGGAGAAGTGTGCGTTCGGGGTCGGTTCGGGTGAGTTCCTTGGCTTCATGGTATCAAATCGGGGGATCGAGATCAACCCCGATAAAATCAAGGCCATCAAAGATATCTCAGTCGTGGATAAAGTTAAAGCCATACAAAGGTTAACAGGCGCATAGCCGCCCTAGGTCGATTCATTTCAAGGTCCTCAGATAAAAGTCATCGGTTCTTCTCACTACTTATAAATAAGAGCAATTTTGCATGGACCCAGGAATGTCAACAAGCCTTGGAAGAACTAAAACGATACCTGTCGAGCCCGCCACTGCTTCACACTCCGAAAACGGACGAGCAACTCTAGTTATACTTAGCAGTCTCGAAAAATGTATTAAGTGGGGTCCTAGTTCGAGAAGAGCAAGGTACGCAATTTTCTATTTACTATGTTAGTCAGACCTTAGGTGAGGCCGAGACCTGATACCCACACTTGGAAAAATTAGCGCTTGCTTTAGTAAGCGCCTCTAGGAAATTAAAACCATATTTTTAGTGTCACCCAATTTGTGTTGTGACTACCTATCCCCTTCGTAATATTTTGCACAAACCCGAACTCTCGGGTCGATTCGCCAAATGGGCCGTCGAGGTCAGTAGGTATGATATCGAGTATCAACCCCGAACGACCATCAAGTCTCAGATCTTGGCAGACTTCGTGGCCCACTTCACGCCATCCCTCTTACCCCAAGTCGAAAAGGATTTATTATTAAAATCGGGTACATCATGGGGGGTGTGCACCCTCTTCACAGATGGTGCTTTGAACGTGAAGGGGTCCGGGTTGGGCATCATTTTGAAGACTCCCACTAGAAATAAAATTAGACAATCTATCAGAAATTCGAAATTAACTAACAATGAGGCCGAGTATGAGGCCATGATTGCAGGTCTCGAGCTGGCTAAAAGTTTTGGAGCACAAGTCATCGAGGCCAAATGTGATTCCCTACTTGTGGTTAACCAAGTCAATGTGACTTTCGAAGTTCAAGAGGATCGAATGCAGAGGTACTTGGACAAGCTACATGTGTATCTACATCGATTTAAAGAGTGGACCTTACAACATGTACCTCGGGAACAAATTAGCGTGGATGATGCCCTTGCAAACTTGGAGTCATCGGTCGAAGATGACGAACTTGGCTAGGGGACTGTCGTGCAACTCTTGAGATCGGTAATGAAGAGGGCCATGCCGAAATAAACTCTACAAGTCTGACTTGGGATTGGAGAAATAAATACATCGAATACCTAAAGAACGGGAAGCTCCCATTAGACCCGAAGGAGTCGAGGACTCTACGAACAAAGGCAGCACGTTTCACCCTAGCCGAGGACGGAACGCTATTTAGGAGGACTTTCGATGGACCATTAGCAATATGTTTGGGACCAGGAGACACCGACTACGTCCTACGGGAGATTCACGAAGGCACTTGTGGATATCATTCTGATGCCGGTTCATTGGTTCATAATTATCATAGCGGGATACTTTTGGTCGATATGGAAAAGGATACAAAAGAGTTCGTTCGAAAGTGCGACAAATGTCAAAGGCATGCGCCGATGATTCACCAGTCCGAGGAGCAACTGCACTCGGTCTTATCCCTGTGAACATTCATGAAATGGGGGATGGACATCGTCGGCCCTCTCTCATCTGCCCCAGGTAATGCTCAATTTATTTTATTTATGAATGATATATTTTTCTAAGTAGGTTGAAGCATAGGCGTTCGATAAAGTCAGAGAAAAAGAAGCCATATACTTCATTTGGGACCACATTATATGTTGATTTAGGATGCCCTCCGAGATTGTGTGCGATAATAGAAAGCATTTCATCGGCAGCAAATTGACAAAATTTCTCGAGGATCACAAGATTAAAAGGATTCTATCGACACCACATCATCCCAGTGGGAACGGACAAGCCGAATCGACCAACAAGACCATTATTCAAAATCTCAAGAAGAGATTTACTGACACTAAGGGGAAATGGAGAGAGATATTTCCCGTGGTTCTTATGGCATATCGCACGATGTCGAAATCTAGTACAGGGGCAACACCGTTCTCTTTAACCTATGGTGCTGAATCTCTTACCCCGGTCGAAGTCGGGGAACCTAGACTTAGGTTTTGATATGAAACAGAAGAATCAAATCATGATGCCATGAATACAAGCCTCGAATTGTTGGACAAAAAATGAGAAGCCGACCTCGTTCGGTTGGCCGCACAAAAACAACGAATCGAAAGGTATTATAATCGAAGAGCCAATCTTTGACATTTTAAAATCGGGGACTCAGTGCTAAGAAAAGTCACCCTCAACACTCGAAATCCGAATGAAGGAAAACTAGGTCCGAATTGAAAGGGGCCATATCAGGTCCTCGGCATCATTCGTAAAGGATCTTACAAGCTCAGTACAATGGATGCTGAGCAATTACCGAACAATTGGAACATATCGCTCCTAAAATGATACTACTG
This sequence comes from Nicotiana undulata, assembly GCA_005239495.1. Lineage (NCBI taxonomy): Eukaryota > Viridiplantae > Streptophyta > Magnoliopsida > Solanales > Solanaceae > Nicotiana > Nicotiana undulata. The sequence goes on from ML287242.1 coordinate 19,682, forward strand.
CTAAGGTACGTCCATTCCATTTTTCATTTATATTTTAAACTAACAAATTGCAGGTGTTTGATCAGGGACGGTGATGAATTATTCAACACAAAGTCTTTAGGTCTGAAAGCACGCGTTGTACTCTTTTTCCCTTAGACCAGTATTGTTCCAAATAGGTTTTCCCGGTGAGGTTTTTAACGAGGCAACCGTTGTTCGTGCTAACTTAGAGAAATTCTACAGTATCCGATGCTTCTTTACAATCAACCTCGAATACTAAGGGGCATCACCCTCAGATGTCATCTTTTATTGCAAGGAAATTATTTCATGATAGCGGGGTCTCGATAGGTAATTTTACTAAGGGTCAAACGGCCGAATTAATCGTGCCCATATAGCTCGCTCAAGCCCTGACATCAAACATGTATGCATGTATTATCATCTATTAAGAAAAGCTTTTTTCCTTGCCACATATCTCATGCCTTAGAAAAATTTTACTTTACATTTTCGTGTTTTCAATCTATTGTAAAAACAAGTTTAAGGGTCGATCATAACGAAAGTTCGACAACTAACCCCACACTCGGGGACTACTATCCGAAAAACAAATGAGATCGCATTATTAAAACTTCGAGACTATAAGACCTTAAAGGCAACCCTCGATTTTTATAGGCCACGGCCACCCTACTCGAGGACAGACACTTCGAGCAAGCTCAAAGTGAAACGAGAAAATAAGACTAAGAGCCAAGTTCCAAATAAAAGTCTATGGCCGAATTAAGACGGTTCGAAGACGTCCGAATTCTGTCATAAAACAAGCCTTAGAATATTTTCATAAAACCGATTAAAAGGCTACCCTCAGCGAAACTCTAAAGGGTTTCGATAATATAAACCCTCGAAAACCCTAAGGGGTACAAAATTGTTCGAATTCTCGAACAATTCCTTATGTCGTGTTAAGGCACTACAAAACATCACAAAGGGTTTCGATAATATCAACCCTCGAACACCCTAATTGGCACAGATTTGCTCGAACTCTCGGACAATTCCTTATCTGTTTCTAAAGCATAACAAATTTTGTATGACTAACAATAAACTTTTCAAGCCGAAAGGGGGGAAAAGCCACTTTTTTTACAAAGGCCACATCAGCCTAATACAAAAGCCTAACGGCCATCTTTATTTTGAGTTCGACAAATCATCCTCACTCAATTAAAACCTAAGGGTTACCCTACTTCGAGTTCAATCAAGCACTCATTGGATTATAAAAACTACGCTAGTCCGGCTTTGGTCAAATTGCCTAAGACTCGAACCTATGAATGCAATTTCATAAGGCAGAAATGAAATAAAGAAAATATTGAAAGAAAATAGATCTTTATATATATGAAAAGTTATTTACAAGGACCGATCAAAATCCTACACAAAAGTTCAAAAAAGGAAAAATCTTAAGTGCCTAATCTTCTCCAGGGGTAGCTTCTTCACCATCGGGGTCCCCTCCACTCTCGGACCCACTTATGCTCCTGGAGTCATCGTCGTTGGGAGAGGCCAATTCATCATCATCGGGAGAGGCCAATGCTTCGGCTTCGGCTTCAAGGTTTTTTGCATTTGCAATCTCGGCAGTGAGATCGAAGCCACGAGCATGTATCTCCTCGAGAGTCTTCCTTCGAGACTGGCACTTGGCATGCTCGACCACCCAATACGCTCGAACTTGAGCGGCATCAACAACTTCTTTCACTAGAGCTTGAGCGGCTTCAACGTCAGACCGGTAGACGGCAGCAATCGCCTCAACATCAGCCTTGGCTTTCTCAGCATCAGATTTTGCCATTGCAAGTTCGGTGACCAACTGGGCCTGGAGCTCCTCAATTTTCTTGGTCTATGCCAAGTCCTTCTCTTCCATGCCCTGGAGCTATTTTTCAGCTAAGGAAAGTTGCGCTCGAGTAGCCTCCTTCTCTGAGGCAAGGCAGTCCATATTTTGTTTCTACGCTTTGGTCTTTGCCTTCATCGCATCTACCTCTCCACGGAGTTGCTCAATTATCCCGAGCTTTTTGCTGAACCTATGAGATCGAATTATTAGCCACCACTCCCGAACCGATGCCATGTGCTTGTAAGAATTTTATTACCTTCTCGGTTAGGTCGCTTTGTTCTTTCTGAGTCACGGCTAGCTCAGCTCGGAGGTCCTTTATTTCTTCTTATTTCTGCCTACTGAGAAGTTTAAGGGAATTCTTCTCCTCAGTAAGCCCTTGAATATCGGCCTCGTTTCGGCTCAGTTCTGCTCGAGACCTAGAAAATGTTTCATGATGAAGCACCTAGGCTTACACAGATAGGAGAAAAGGAATTAGACAAGAAAAACAAGTATGATATCGGCAAAGGGAGTTAAGGCTTACCCGATTCAAGGCATGTTGTGCCTCACTGAAAACACACAGAGCCCCCACTTCGTCCATCAGGGCTTGGTCTTCCTCCGTGACCTAACCCCGAAGATAACTGGCCACCCATACGGGGGTGGCAAGAATTTTTGCATCCTCCTTGATCAAAATAATGATTGTTACTTGCACCCGGGATTGACGCTTAGGGGACGGAAATTGGTTAGTCTGTCTGAAACCTGAGGAAGTTCTGCCTGAATCCTTCCTCGGTATCTTCAAGTCGCTCAGGCCAGCAACATCCTCGACCCCAACAAAGTAACTGTGGAAAGGGTCCTTCCCCCCCC
>ML287242.1:22398-49502 GCA_005239495.1 Nicotiana undulata
CTCCTTCTATGGAAGGAGTCTTCATGGCCCGAGCCTCCTAAATCATCTCTTCAGAAAACAAAGGAAGAGACGGGGAGTCTCCAATTTCTATTTCCCCAAGTGGGTCTCTTGGGGCATTCTCTCCATCTCGAGGAGCCTCGATATCGGTCTCCATGGCCATATCCGCCGTTTGTTCGATATTGGCCTCCACGGCCTCGAGCGGGGTTTCCTCTTCACCAGATAAGGGCCTCATGACTGCATCTTTGCCAAGACCTGCAGGAGAAGAAATTGAGTAAGTTTGGAGGAATGTTTTAATCGAATCATCATAGACATGAAAAAGGATTACCATGGTTTTTGGCTTCCCACCGGCCTTTCGATAAATCGCGCCATGCGCGCTCAACATACGTTAAGGTCGAGACCAGGATCCTGACCCAGCTCTAGGGATTAGGGATTGCACCGGCATCCAAGCAACTGCTACACCGTGATTAAGTATGTCAATGAGAAAAAATGAAGAAGAAAAAATAACAAATAAAAGCTAATATTGGCATCATAGTTACATTTCATATTCCATTTCTCTGGAAACGTCATGCTCTCGGCCGGAATTAGGTCCGAGGTCTTTACTCGAATGAACCGACCCATCCAGCCTCGATCCTTTTCCTCATCTAGGCTCGAAATCAATGCCTTGGTAGCCCGGTGCTGGGGCTATATTATCCCACCTCGTAGAGTTGGGGGATGTACAACGTAATAAGGTGATCGAGGGTGAGAGGGAGCCCCTCGATTTTGCTCACAAAATATCGGAGAAGAATAATAATCCTCCAAAAAGAGGGGTGGATTTGTCCTAGGTTTATTTGATATTTGCGGCAGGAATCAACAATAACTGGATCGAGGGGACCCCGCGTGAAAGGGTAAGTGTAAATACTCAAAAACCCTTCCACGTGGATAATGATGTTTTCTTCGGGGGCCCGTATCACCACTTCCTTGCCTTTCCAGTTGTAATCCTTCTTCACTTGCTTAAGGAAGTTCTCAAATATCGAGCATATGTATCTCAATACCGGCTCACATCGACCAGGGACCGACGAAGTTTTCTCGATCTTGAAATCGGAACTGATGACGCGCCCCCCAGGAACGCACCCCTCAGGGCGTGGTTCCACCGGTGTTTTCTGGTTGGCCGACCGAGATGATGAAGCAACTTCTTTTTCTATCACTGTCTTTGACATTTTCGCCATTTGATTATGGGATTAAAAAGGATGAAGATGATATTACTTGGTGTTTGGAAAAGGGGTTAACAAAAAAATTTGAAGATTTGCGGATGAAGAACTTAAAGGATGTAGAAAGCATTGAAGACCAAAAGAGATTGAAAGTAAAGTTTGAATTAATATAAAAGCGACCTATTTATGGATTTCACGACGACGGTTCGAAACTACAAGTGGCCGACCATCAACTGACACACATTAAATACCTAGAAAACTGTACCGACGGGACATTATAGTCACTTATGGCGCCTACGTCATGGTGATGACATCATGTGACGTCATGATAAGTCGGGGTAAAGGTCGAAGAGTCAATTCGTTTCTTGTCATTACACTCCAAAAAATAAGGGGACTATTTGTATACGGCTAAAACCGGGCTCACCCGATTTTGTTAGTTAACCGAGACCAAGATGATGGATCGAGGACTGACCCCGTATTATATCAGACCGAGACACGAGGATAAGGTACCGAGCTCAGGATTCGAAGTACCAATTGTGATCGAGATCAACGACGATCGAGACCAAACATGATAGAGATCGAGCGAGACCGAAGATAGCATAATAACGGAAAGCCGAGATATCCGTGACCGGTCGAAGATCATGGCGAAAATCTCGAAACGGATCAAATCATGGATGATTACCTTGCTAATCATGAGACTTTCTTCTGTAATTAGAATTATACCATAAGTGGAATTCCTCTACTATATAAAGGGGAGTTCTAATAATTTGTAAATCCATCTAACTTTCGCATTATCAAAGCAATACAATATTCTCTTCTTTTACTCTTGTTCATCAGTTAATATCATATTACTTAGCTTTATTCCCGGTCGATTCGAGGGCGGTCTAGCTCGAGGGTCGAATTGCATTTCAATATTGCTTTATTTTATTGTCAAATTCTATCATTAATCATCATATTTATCAGTTGGTGTTCGGTGAAATCATGTATCCTTAAAACCACATATAAATTTAATTATTATCCGATTTTAAGGGTAAACAAACTCATTAATTAAAATCTAATATTACGGACAAAACTAAAAAATTGAGTTCGAGAAAAAGCACAGAAAAATGAAATTAAAGTTACGTTATAGTTTATAACTCGCACTTCTTTGTGATATAATGTAGATGTGTATTCAAAATTTAAATTTGATAAATTTAATCTTTAATGCTTTTAGAGTACTGGAGTCATTGTACTTTTACTATTATTTATTGTTATTACTATATTAAAAGCACGAAGGTCCTATAAAAATATCGTTCGCTTTTTTATCCTTGAAATTTGCGTTCACACTAGACAAAATAGTAATTTAATTAATTTTCTAAAATTTAGAATTGACAATTAATTATTTTTCTAATATTTAGAAATTCAAAATTAACTTAATTTTGTATTATAAATCCTTCCTTATTTGAACTATGTAATATAATAAATTTGTAAAAGAAGTATAATAACACATGATAATCACATTATAAACTTAGCCCAAATTTAGTTCCTTTTAGATTCAGGAGTTCCTTTTTTTCCCCACACATATTTTGTAATTAAATAAAGTTATTTAAAAATGTGTTAGGTCATTGAGTGATAAAGAAATAGTAGTACATTATCTTGCGTGGATCGAAATAACACGTCCATGGATGACAATTTTGACCAAGTTTTCAAAATAAAGAGATAAAAAGGAGGTTAAATAAGTAATATTGAGTGCTGCCTATAAATTTACAGATGTACAAAAATTTAATCTTTTATCCGTTCGATTAGATATTTTTGGAAATATATTAATGAGAAAATGATTTTCCATATGAATAGTCCTTTTAAGGAAATATATTAATGAAAAAAATAGTTTTCCATATAAATAATGATCGTCTGATTTCTTTTAAAACTTTTCAGTATTTGTATATTGGCTTTTATTTTCAATATATAACGATGATCGATAACTTTTATATAGTAATTTCTTCCCTTTATTTCTGTTAGGTATATAGAATTAGAATTTCTCAATTTCACGAACTTACACTTTTACTTATGATATTAAAATATAATCTTTAATAAAATATTTGTATTTTATTTAAAAGATATTATTTATTTAGATAGGATACACGCGTAACGCGTTTATCATAAGACTAGCCAAATTCTTAGATCTTTTTGAGCTGATTGCTTACCATATTAGTGGCTTTTGGGGGTCGTGACAGATTGGTATCAGAGCTAGGTTCATAGGTTCTACAAGTCATCAGCAAGTGTCTAGTAGAGTCTTGCGGATTGGTATGAGGATGTCCATACCTATCTTCGATAGGCTACAAGATATTTAGGATATACTTCCCGTCTTTCTTTCTTTATCGTACGGCATTGATCCAGCTTGAAGCGTAACTCTTTGAATTCCCTCCATGCATTCGTATGCGCACATAAAGCGCTCGGGATGAGTTGTGCATCGACGACTTATGATTTCCATAATTAAGGTGCGAGATGTGATTTTGGCATGTTGATGATGGCTAGTAAATTCTAAATATAGTATTCTTCTCTTCTATTGATATATAACAAATTATCTCAAAATATCCACATCATTGAAGGGGGTATAATTATATTATATATACACTCTAATCATCCCCACCCTAGACCCACAACTGGGGCACAAATAGACAAGCATTCAGCTTGCACGATACTCGATAGGATTGGCTCAATTTCAGTTCATATATACAAATATTATTGTATTCTAAAATAGAGAAAAAATATCACATAAATTATTGGATTTTGAGTACCCTACATGAGTTTACCCTATATGACCTCGGTGTCCCTTTGACCTCCTACACTTATATATATATATATATATATATATATATATATATTCTTGCTTATCTCTCACTTAATATATACTTGGCCACAAAATTCCCCTAAAACCCCATATTTCCCTTACTATAAATCAGTGTTTTTCCTCCATTAATGACCCTTTAGTTTTCTTGATTTATCTCCTGAGAATTTTTGTCTGCCTAAATGGTGCCAACTGCTACTGATCAAAACTCTGAAAGCAAATCCTCCTTTCATGAGGTTTCTAATGCTAAGCCACAACTTGATAAGAAATTAGCTGCGAATGATGCAACAGTTCAAACTGAAACTCTAACATCTACAGCCACCGATAAATCTTTACAGAATGGTGATAATCAGGTAATTTTGAATATTAATTGGATTAGCTTTTTTTCTTTAAATGGTTAACATTTATTTTTTAATATTCTTTTGTTGAGTTTTATAAGCATGGCGGCTGAAAGAGTGTAAACAATGATTTACCCGAAACTCTAGCAGTTAATAGCAATCCTGATTTATTAAGTAATCTAGGGAAGAATGAAGATATACAGCGTTTGAAAGTCGGAAATTATGGACTTCTCTCTCGAGGTTACCTAACGTAGTACGACACTTAAAGTAGGTGAATAAACCTAATGGGGAAAAAGAATTACTTTACGTATTAGTCTTCTGAGGGAAATTTTTTGACTCAAAAATGTTTTTCCCTTCATTAGTTTCTTTTTCTTAATTTTCTTTCCTACTCCTTCAGCAGACTAATTTTGGACAAGATAATCTAATAAAACAGTGAACTTTGTCCAGCAATATTCTCCTAATTTTCTTTTCTTCTTTATTAATTATTTTCTCAGCAGAAATTTTATGTCATGTTGAAAGATTATAAATGCATTTCTCTGTTGCTTTATCAAAAACTCAAAGTTTTATCTTAATTTGGTTGTGTTTAAGTTATAGTGAGGCATGCAATTATAATAAAACAGTGAGATATGTGCAAGGATTTTCTCTGTAAAAGGTTTCTTTATTTGTATTATTTAATCTTTAATTTCTTTAAATTGGGGGGAACTAAGGTGGGGTTTGTATGTTGGCTAATGAAGAAAAAAGACTGCACGCCTGCAATGAGTGCAATGGATCAGGAATTTTAAGTGAAAAGGAAATACACATATAAAAGATTATAAACATATTATTACCGCATGGTTGACCTGGCTTGCTTTATTAAGATGATGATGATCAATATAGGCTTTGCGCGTCTACTTTCTATAAGCATATTGAAATTCCTTACTAATTAGCAGAGACGATTTTTTTGTCCTAGCTCCTTGTCATTTAGAATAATTATAATTAGGAAACAAAACTACTTGCATTTTGTTTTTGTACCAAATAAACGAATGCTATATATAAATGTCATGCATACGTTTTTATCATTTAACCATTGATTAAGTAACATATATTCTTACTGTAATTAAATTGTTTGGTGTGATATAAACAAAAAGTATGAATAAATATTTTTCAAATAACTATGGTAATTCATAACTAAAAAACACTGGACAGATATATTATATGGTCTATTAATCGTTGGATGTGATCGTCATATCAAAAATTGGCATTTAACTATCTTTCTAAGAAGTACATACTATACTGTGCTATTTTCAGATATAAAATTTTTGGTTGGAAAATTATTCAAAAACTTCTCGGAATTCAAGACCAACCTTCGACAGGTTTCTGTAGCCTGTCTGGTCGATCAATTTTGCGAAAAACAAGCAGGGAATCTTTCCTCTTAATTTTTATTTTTTTCCAGAATTGGTTTCAAAATTCCAACAAAACAAAAAAATGAAGATCAAGAGTGAAACTACAAAAGTGCTTATATGAATATGAGTTTCGATAATAATGGTTGTAACTTAGAAATAGGTAACTATATACCACAAGATTAAGTAATTTGTAACAAAAGTGAAATATCTTGACAAGGAATTTTGTCAGCATTATTCAGGTGGTGTTTAATTTAAAATCAACGATCAAGGTTCAAACCTTTGATGGCAACAATGGCACCTAATTCTAAGAGTTTTTTAGATCCCTAAGTGGGGGCAATTGGTCCATGTCTTTATGGGCCTATCCTGTCCCAATCTTTTGGACCTAGCCTTCCCAAAATAGGCCCATCCAATCCTTAGTGGGCAGCAGGCGCACATGCCATGTTTGTTCACGCCGAGAATTCTCTCTTTCTAAGAGACACATTTTTTTGGGGCATTTGCATCCGTACCCCAGTAAAAATTGTACGGGGCGCTCTATTTGGTCGCACCCATTTAACTTATACTCATTTTTTAAAAAACTTTTAACTTGTACCCACTTTTTAAATAACTTCAGCCCCTTTTCCTCGCTGAGCTGAAATTCGCCGGTTACAAACAAAAACTTCAGCTCTAGCTGAAGTTCCCCAGTTACAAAGACAAAAACTTCAGCTCTAGAATTGAAGTTCGTCAGTTACAAAACAAAAACTTCAGCTCTAGAGTTGCAGGCCCGTCTACTAGAATGCTGAAGTTTTGCGTGATTGCCTTTGCCCCGTATGCTGAAGTTATGTGAATAAGCGGGTACGTTTGTAATTTTTTTTGCAAAGCAAGTATAAGTTAAAACGTGGCATAAAAAAGGGTACGAAAAGAATAAATTCTATTAAAACTAAGTGACCAGTACAAGGGGCTGGCGCATAGAAGCACCTACACTAGTTTCTGGGGGCATCACTGTCGACTAGATTAGTGAGCCTAGATGGGTTACGAAACCAAGTGGCGTGGCATTCAAAATATCAAATAAACCAGGATCATGACTAGCACAAAAAAAAGTGATCCTATGTAGGTACATCTTGTGTATTGTAACAAAAATTTGTAGTGTTGTTCATCATAGGTGGTTGTGATAACCTTTCTTAGCGTATTTTGTTTGTAAGTTGATGTTGGGTGTGTTTGGTATAAAAAAAAATATTTTTCAAGAAAATAAGTAGTAATTTTATTTATTTTTGGTGTTTGGTATGCAAATCAAGGAAAATATTTTCATAAGAATATTCATAAATAATTTTGATACAATAAACATGAAGCCATAAACTTTCGAGCCAACAACTTTTCGAACCCACAAGTTTCATAAACTTCTGAACCCCAAACTTTTGAAACCGCGAAATTTCGAATCCGTAAACTTTATAGTTTCTGAACACGTAAACTTCGATACACATAAACCTCCGAACTCATAACTTTGAAACTTATAAAATTTTGAACCTGTAAACCGAAAGATGAAAAAAGTAAAACTGAAATATATATATAAAAAAAAATTCCCAGGATGGAGAGGGGGGGGGGGGGGCGAGGGGGGGGGCAGAAAAAAAAACAGAAATTTGAAAATTACAAAAAAAAAAAGTAAAAAATAAAATAAAAATTGCGGGGTGGGAGTGAGTGGGTGGTGACGAAAAAAAACCTTTTTGGAGAGAAAGTATGGGGTGGGGTTAGGTGGGTGGGTGTGGGGTGAGGGTAAGGGTAAGGAATAAAGTGGGGAAGCTTGAGAAGGAGTTTTGGAAAATGTTTTTCCTTAATGTTTTCAAAAACATTTAAGCCAACCAAACATGAAAAATAGGAAAATCCTTCGTGCCAAACACACCCGTTATCTTCTTCTTTTAGGTAAACTTTAAAAATTTGGACTATCTCTTGATTTGTGCGTGTCATACTTGCACATGTATCGTTCCAATTTTATCTGATGACCTCGAAGTTGTTATCTGATTTTGACGGGTGAAAATCATTTACCCTCCCCAACTTTGTGTTAAAAATCAAACTCCCCCCTCAACTTTGAACAATAATCGTTCTCCCCCCTTTATCCTACACAATACCTTTTTTTGCCCTTGAATTTTCAATTTCCTCCTCAATTCAATACATTTTTATTATATGATTTTTTATGGTTTTAGCTATAACTTAAATTATGTATTATAAATTGTAATTTGATTTCATTAAAATTATAAGTAGAATAAGTAATCAGAGTCAATTAAAATTACTTTATCTTTATGATTGTTATTTTAATGTAATGCATATTAAATATATATTTAAGTTATATTTTTTTAGCGACAGAGCTAGAAATTCATATAAGAGAATTGAAAAATACCCAATTTTTTATGTTATTTCGGATTGAACTTGTGAGCTAAGATAACTTGGGGTGTTTTTCAATTCTCTTATATGAAAAACTCGGATTGAACTTGTCAGCTAAAAAATTAAAATTTGTGAGCTAAGAGAATAGAGTTCATTAAATATATGAATTAAAATTTGCGAGCTAAGAGAATAGAGTTCATTAAATATATGAATTAAAATTTTCAATCCTCTTATATGAATTTCTAGCTCTGTCGCTAAAAAAATATAACTTAAATATATATTTAATATGCATCACATTAAAATTACAATCATAAAGATAAAGTAATTTTAATTGGCTCTGATTACTTATTCTACTTATAATTTTAATGAAATCAAATTACAATTTATAATAGATATTACATAATTTAAGTTATAGCTAAAACCATAAAAAAATCATATAATAAAAAAGTATTGAATTGAGGAGGAAATTGAAAATTCAAGGGCAAAAAAGATATTGTGTAGGATAAAGGAGGGAGAACGATTATTGTTCAAAATTGAGGGGGGAGTTTGATTTTTAACACAAAGTTGAGGAGGGTAAGTAATTTTCACCCTATTTTGACGGGTCAATAAAAGAAATAAAACACATATAATTATATAGTTTGTTGATTACTCTTAGGCACATTTAATATATTAATAAATACCAACTTATACAAAAAGAGAGAGCAATTAGTTTTTATATGCTATATTTAGAAGATTGACATGAATCAGCATGCAATCTTGTAGAAAATGACCCTCAAACTTATTTATATGGTCCACAATATTAGGCCAATTAGAAACTACTAATTTTATTAGACTATTAGTTTTAATTTTTTTGTGAATCAACAATATGACATTCACTTTCTTTTCAAAATTACATCTCCATTAGGCGCTTAGAATCCTATTGAATTTTCATGTGCCACGCAACTGAAACTTCACTTTTACAACTCCCCCCCAACCCCACTCTCGCCTTTCAACTGCACTGCGTATGCTTACCTTTATTCATGGCCTTATTCTCTTTACCTGTTCCGTTGACTGGGATATGATGCAAGGACAATTGATAGATGGGCAACTTGTTTCCCCAATAATGAATTTCTTTTATCATGATTGATTGTTTTTAAAATTAACTGCTTTCTTGTACATATCAATTGTTAAAAAAATTGCTTCGTTTTGCCGTTCGGTTCCTATTTTGTGTAAGTTGAAAGTTGTTGGAAAATGCAGAAATTGAGGGTTTCAGATGCAATTCCAATGGGAGAAGTTAATGGTGCAGAATACATAGAGGTTCCATCTCCTAGAGCAACTAATGCTAAGAAAGTTTCACTCTTGCCTCTAATTTTCCTCATTTTTTATGAGGTTTCTGGTGGCCCTTTTGGTGTTGAGGACACTGTTCATGCAGCTGGTCCTCTTTTTGCTCTTCTTGGATTCTTGATTTTCCCTTTAATATGGAGTGTCCCTGAGGCACTCATTACTGCTGAAATGGGCACTATGTTCCCTGAAAATGGTGGTTATGTTGTCTGGGTTTCTTCTGCTTTAGGTCCATATTGGGGCTTTCAGCAAGGTTGGATGAAATGGCTGAGTGGAGTCATTGACAATGCACTTTACCCCGTTATGTTCTTAGATTACCTAAAATCAGCTATCCCTGCATTGGGCGGTGGGCTTCCTAGGATTCTAGCTGTTTTGGCTCTTACTGTGCTTCTCACTTACATGAACTACAGAGGTTTAACTATTGTAGGATGGATTGCTGTTTCGCTTGGTATTTTGTCCATCCTTCCTTTTGTCGTTATGGGGCTCATTTCGATTCCCAAATTAAAGCCTGCAAGATGGTTAGTGGCAGATGTACACACTATTGATTGGAACTTGTATCTGAATACTCTCTTCTGGAATCTGAATTATTGGGATTCAATAAGTACTCTTGCCGGAGAAGTACATAACCCGAAAAAGACTCTGCCTAAAGCTTTATTTTATGCTGTTATTTTAGTTGTTCTGTCCTACTTTTTCCCCTTGTTGATTGGTACTGGTGCTGTTCCCCTTGAGCGTGACTCGTGGACAGATGGATATTTCTCAGATATAGCCAAAATACTTGGTGGAGTTTGGCTTAGATGTTGGGTTCAAGGGGCTGCTGCCGTATCAAATATGGGGATGTTTGTTGCTGAGATGAGCAGTGACTCTTTTCAGTTACTCGGGATGGCAGAGAGGGGAATGCTCCCTGAGTTCTTTGCAAAGAGATCGCGTCATGGAACTCCTTTGATTGGGATCCTATTCTCAGCTTCTGGTGTGATTTTACTTTCGTGGCTGAGCTTTCAGGAGATAGTAGCTGCAGAAAATTTCTTGTATTGCTTTGGAATGATCTTGGAATTTATAGCATTTGTATGGTTAAGGATTAAGTGCCCCAATGCACCACGCCCTTTCAAGATACCAGGTGGAACCATCGGAGCTGTCCTGTTGTGCATACCTCCGGCCATTCTCATTGGTGTCGTGTTGGCCTTCTCTTCGATTAAAGTTATGGTTGTAAGCCTGGTAGCTGTTGCAATTGGGTTGGTGTTGCAACCATGTCTTAACTTTATTGAGAAGAAGAGATGGTTGAAGTTCTCCATTAGTTCTCATCTTCCTGATATCACATCACATGGACCGTTACTTCATTGATTCTCTAAGGAGCTGTGGCTTTATAACGTCTAACTATTCCACTTACATAACAGCTATGGCAACTAAGTTGAGTGCAGAGTTATCGTGGAGTGCATGGAGGAAAGGCAGCCAGCAGGACTGTTGTGATGATCTTTTTCTCTTCAACGATTTTATGATAGCTTCTATTGTTGTAAGCTGTATTTGCCATGTTCCCATGCCTATGTGCTAAGTAGCTATGGTTTCCGGAGAAACACCAGCAGAGATGGTTCGACGAAGGTTGTTGGATGATCCCTTTCTCTGGAAGGATCTTACCGTAGCTTCTAATCCCTGTTATTGAGATTGTTGAAGTTAAGTTGCTACAAATGATAGTTATTCAGGGAATTGCTTAGAAACAGATGGTGAGTGATTTTTCCTGAATTGATTATGTTACTTGTGTAATGCATAGTGTGCTAGTAAGGGGTCGTTTGGTAGGGTGTATAAGAATAGTGCAGAATAAGGTGTATTAGTAATGCAGGGATTAGTATTAGTTATACAAATATTATTTCTTATCTACTGTTTGGTGTGGTGTATTAAAATTATAATGCATTGCATAATTTTTAAGAAATATAGATGTTTACAAAAATGTCCTCCATGTTCTCTAGCTTTTAGGGACTTTAAGGACAATTTTGTCTTTAACCGTGCTAATGCATGCATTAATATCCTTGGTATTACTAATGTCATGATTTTCTATGCATTACTTATACATAGGATAATGCCAAGTATGATGTATAACTAATGCAATTATTAGTTATACACAAGTTGAAAAAATATATCAAATAAAATATTAGTAATGCATAGAGCTAATGCTTGCATTAATTTTTCTAATACCTTCCACCAAACTGACCCTAAGACTATTAATTGTAGAGGTGTAAATGAACGCATATGTTTATAACTGAAGCCCGACTCTGCTAATGTAAGTTTGAACTCCGGTTGTTTATTAAAGGAAAAAAAAAGGAACAGATCTTGATTCCACTGTCAAGCTTGATTGTTAAACGTGTTAAGCGTCATCCAGATTGACATTTTATGGTGGATACAGTAGATTTGCTCTAGATTCATTCTCATATTTGATGATTTGAAAGTTATTTGATATAAAAATATATGGCATTTGATATTCTTTTATTATAGTATTATTAATTGCTTGATTAATTTAATAAGGTTCTTGATTAAATTTTGAGACTTGTCATCGCGATGGAGATTATGATAATGAGAGTAAAGTCTCTTACAACTTAATCTAAATTTTGTTCTTGATTGTAGGATTATTAATTTGAACATTAGTCATCCGATTAGATCAATATTTATGTGCTCATCTTTACGGGATAATGATTAGTTGATCTCATTAACTAAATTACATAGATATAAGATTCATATAGGCATCAAATTACTAATCCTAAAAAAAAAGAGAAAAAAAAGAAAAGAAATAGGCATATGCTCATTGAACTGACTTATTGGATAATTCTTAGTGGTTAGAATTACGATAAACTGTCAATAAGATATTCTCTTGAAGAGTGTGATGTAAAAGTTTCCTTTGACCTGAAATCGTCATAATAATTGACAAGTTATTTATTGTGTTTTGATACCAGACACCTATGGCCCTAGGGCAATAGTTGAAAGGATATTGGGTATGATTAAATGCTAGTAGAATTAATGGTTGATCAAGATGGAATCTGTCAACTCTTGGTAATGAGTTTAAGCTCCATGTTATCATGAATTATAACGACCAAATGAAGACCTTGGCCAAGGACACTGAATGAAGGAAGAAAAGAGTTTCTTAGGTCATTCAATAGTCGATTATATTTGACATGAACACATAGTTGGTCGCCTATTAGGATTTGACAGTTGAACCATATCCTAGGGTGATCCAGAGCTATAAGGGCAGAAAGAATTACTACATTATTCTTCTACGGGTTCTTGATTGTATACTTCATTCTATCTGATCGTTAAGGAATGTTGCTAGACGCCACCCTTGATTAGTATAGATATGATCAATTTACTAACGACTAGTATTGAATCTATGGGGTGGCACACTAACAAGTGTTTTGATCTTTGCTAAAAGATTAATTATTTTATTGTTTGATAATTAAATTAAAGAATTTTATTAGTCAAATACTTTGATTATTAATCCAAATGAAATATTATTATACTCTTTGCTAGCACAGAGAATTTAATTAAAATTATGAACAAGTTGAAGTTTTCTACTTGGAATAGAAAATTAAATTATATATCTTGATTGAATATATATATAATATTAATTATTCTTGTAATCTAATTTTGAATTGGATTAAGTAGCGTAAAGTCCAAAAGGACTTGTCGCCAAATATGATACCCATTTATAATGGGGTTCCATTTTCAATTGGAAATTTACGTTTGGCATTAGACTTGCACAAAATCACCGCCTCTAACTTTTCCTCAATGTATTGGAAAAGCTTTACTAAGATAGTACTAGTACACATAAATATATCAGTATATATATGAAGAAGGTGGATGAGAAAAAACAGACCTACAACATATAAAACGTACAATAGGTTTGCCGCACGTAGAGACAGTGAAAGAGTCAAGAAATACTCTTGACAAAGAAAATTTAGTTTTTGGTCTTTCACGTATGGGCAAAAGCTTTTGAGAAGAACTTTAGTACAATAATTCGTTCGATTTGTTTACAGGTTTCGCTCGTCACCTATGTACGTCACCTCATCACTAATTACATAACACGTAATACGGGATTTCATACCCTCAGCACTAAGTTTAAAAATGTTACTTACCTCGAACGAGCCAATTCCAATACCGAGCAAGCCAAGCGATGTTTCAAAATGCCATCCCACGCGTTCCGACCTCCGAACGGCTCGAACTAACCAAAAACAACTCAAATACATCAAACAATGCTCAAGGAAGCAATTCCAAAGGATAAGGATCAAATGATTAATCAAAATCCAAAACAAACCTAAAGCCCAATCCAGGCTCGCACCTCAGAACCCGAAAAAATTTACATTATCCGACAACCCATTCAATTACGAGTCCAACTACACTAGTTTCACTCAAATCCGATTCCAATTCGATATTCAGAACTCAAAAATTCACATTATGAAATCTTAGGCCAAAACCCCCGTTTTTCTCTTAAAATTCATCAACCAATTGCTAAAAATAGAGAAGGATTCATGAAATATAACCAAAACCGAATTGAGAACACTCACCCCAATTCATATGGTGACATTTGCTCCAAAAATCGCCTCAATCCGGCTTGGAAATGTTAAAATGAAGCCAAAATCGCGAACCCTTGTATTTATCATTCTGCTCAGCACTTTCGCATATGCGACACATTTGCCGCTTCTGGGGCGTCTCTTTTGCGACCAAAATCACGCTTCTATGGAGAAGCACTGGAGGCCTGTCTTCGCACATATA
Source organism: Nicotiana undulata (assembly GCA_005239495.1). Classification (NCBI taxonomy): domain Eukaryota; kingdom Viridiplantae; phylum Streptophyta; class Magnoliopsida; order Solanales; family Solanaceae; genus Nicotiana; species Nicotiana undulata. The sequence continues at coordinate 36,554 of ML287242.1, forward strand.
GTAAAATGCCCGCATTTGCGCACACGCAGATGCGTGTCCAAACATCGCTTATGCGCTGCCAATCGCTTCTGCGCTCAACCCACCGCATCTGCGCCCCTCGCATATGCAAAGAAATATGTGGTTTTGCGGCCACATGCTGGGATACCAATTCCTCTTCTGCGCCTTCAGCTTCGCGCATGCGGTCATCGCACCTGCGCCTAGTGGTCCGCAGGTGCGACCACACCAGAATAGACTTGCCCAGCCTTAACAAAAATGATCCGAAACGATCTGAACCTCATCCGAAACATACCTGAGGCCCTCGGGACCCCGACCAAGTATACCAACAAGTCCCGTAACATAATACGGACCTACTCGCGGCTCAAAGCACACATAACAACATCAAAACGATGAATTGCACCTCAAATCAAAATCTTGAACTTTGAACTTCAAAATTTCCAAACTCACGCTGAAACATATCAAATCGACCCGGAATGAACCCAAATTTTGCACACAAGTCCCGAATAACATAACGAAGCTATCCCAATTTACGGAATCACAATCCGAATCCGTTATCCTCAAAGTCAACTTCCGGTCAAACTTTTGAACTTTCCAAACCTTCAAATTTCCAATTTTCGCAATTTGTGTCGAAACCATTTAGGAACATGCAAATCCGAGCCTATGCCCGAGTCCAAATCACCATCCAGACCTATCAGAACCATCAAAACTCCGTTCCGGGGTCAAATTCACAAGAAGTCAAACTTGGTCAACTCTTCCAATTTAAAGCTTCAACAATGAAATCCATTCCTCCAACTCAATTCCGAATAACCTGAAAACCAAAACCGACGATTCAGATAAGTCATAATACATCATATGGAGCTACTCATGCCTATAAACTATCGAGCGAAATGAAAATTCTCACAACGACCGGTCGGATCGTTACATCCTCCCCCACTTAAACATACGTTCGTCCTCGAACGTGCCAAGAGTTGTTCCCAAAGCCATCAAACCACCGTGTAACCTTAACATGCACATACCCTGGGGTGATCCCATATCACCCTATCCCATATAGGTCTGATAACACCACATAATTGAAATTTCTTAATTCAACCTGGCCCATAAGCCTTAGAATCCAATTTTCAACATCCGGAATTTTCTATAAGATCAAGATCTCGCATCTACACACTATATAAGTCTGAACAAGTTGTATCAAGCCGCAACCATAACCCAAGATGCAATCGCATGATACATCACCTAACTCAGATATTCGTAGCGATGATTTCTAATCACAGTAGCTGCTCAAAACAATCCAATGCTGTAATAAACCCCATATCAAACAAAGCCTCATTCTAAAACCTTCGTACTCTGCCGATGATGAAAGAAACACGTAGAAACTCATAACTACTTATCATATCAACAGGTCATGAAGCTCCCTCTCCTTCGACAAGAACTATAGCCAATTCTAAGCCGACTTCCGATATTATACGTCCAAATATACCACAATAAATCCGCTAGCACCCATCCTAGATCCGACGACTTCATCTTATCAAATACCAGCTACTCTACTGACACGCAACACCAATACTACCCAAAGCCACAAACCATGCAACTCATGCACCAATAAGCAACAATTCGAATGTGCTCAATCATGAAAATGGCTCAAACGAGAGAACTGTCCCGCAAGTTTAACAAGTACCGCCACAACAAAATGCTAAAAATCCATCACACACCATAGAACCATCACACGACTTTAACACAAAGGTTCATACCTCAACATAACTTTGTTGCAATGCGCGACCCCATCCAACGCTAGTCCATATCATATATCTCGAGCCACCCTGTTCAAAATCAATTACCACGCGAAATTCGGCACCAATTACCCAAAGTGAATTACCATAACCACGGAGAAGCCAATGACACAATGCCACCCAAAACTCGAAAAGACATAACGAATACGCCATCAATCATGCAATACCCAAATAATCATCTCGCTCAAACCTCTATAAGGTCCCAATAGAACCGCACCATGTGTGCCTAAAACCAATAAATCACAACTCCTCGTAGCATAGAAGAGTAACTCACACATAATTTCAGAACACAAATAATCTTAGCAACAACTGAATGGCACATCCCTCAATAATAACATTATGAAGCCAACCAATCCGAGTCGGTGTAGAATACACATCCTAATTAGGCCTACCAATGGACCCCCAAATCGACTCTAGTCACCCACACATAGATAAATAACCCTCCGAAAGTCCATAATGATTGAATCATATTCATCTGGCTAGCTTCGACCACAGTCTCACAATCCAGAACCATGAAACAATATGCTCTTGAGAACTCCCAGCCTCCAAATCCATAAAACACACGAATCACCATATATGATCCCAACTCCACCGCCCGAATGTCTAACACATCTCTCATACACGATCATCCCACGAGGAATACTTCTAAAATTCTCCGTGCCACATAGAAAATTTTGAATATCAGCAGTCGATCAACCAGAAGAGTGTTGCAGTACCAGTGAAGTATCCATGAATCAAAACACATTGCCCCTTATGAAATGTATACTCTCATAAAGCCATACCAAATAGTAATATCATTTACCTAGCCATCTGAAACCGTCCATGCTGCCTAAGAATTTTATGACATTGCCTTCAAAACTGAATTGTGATCTCACTCATGTAAATCTCAATCCCACACAACACATCGTATATACCATGCCATCATATGAAAAATACGAGAACTTCATAGTCCACTCCGAGTCACAAACAACTACATACTCAATTAGCCAAGGACCTTCCATTTGATTTCATCTAGGAGAAAATCATTATACACCACATGCTCCTCACGCCAATAGGAAACATACTCCTCGAATCGTGGTAGCTACCATTGAGAAATCTTCGAAGCCCATTTGCACATAACCAAGCTATTAGAACCGAATCTCTCTAACTGAACCAAGCCGCGCAAGTCACCAATACGCAAGAGCATTGCCACGAAACCCCTGTAGAGACTAACCGCATCATAAGTACCCAAAGAACCGATTATATCCATTATTGTGCTGATCCAACCTACTACCAAGATGTCCTGACTCTCCGAGCCCCTTTCGAATTACCTTCAAATTGATACTTCTCCTCTTAATAACACCACAGTCCTCAACCAAAACTCACCACAAAAGAGACCATAGTATAAAACCACAACGCCCTAAGGCCCATAAGCCGCTGACTTCCCTCTTAGTCACCCCAAAGCACCACAACCGAGAAACCCACTCTAAAGAGACCTTATGTGAACCTAAAACTGTGTCCTTCCCTTCTTGATACTGAAATGCATGATCCACAATGGTATAAAAATGCCATAAGTCTCGACACCATCCAATGCAAATATCAGATCCTAGCCATATACCAATTCGAAATTCTCAGCTGCTACATATAATTCTTGAATCCATTAGAACCATTCTCGAGAGTCATCCACTCTGCTCAAATCTCAATTGCACTGCCCCAAACGATCCAAACGCCTAGTGCCCCATTGGCACGACGACACCCAAAGGAGTAACCCCACTGTAACGCGACCAAGAAACTTTCTACTCCATGCATACTACATCCTTCACGAATAACCACTCAATCATTCCATGATTCTCATATACCCATAGAGTGTAATACAACCCGTATCCAGAAATTCCTTTACTCGAGTCATCCTCAATCTCAACCCTTGTAGTCATAACTGATTCACCAGTATACCTTAAACCAAAGCCAATACAACCCATAATCGTGCAATCAACTCGTCGATAGCATACTCCCTCACTTGGCTCGAAGCCATAGAACAAAACAATCGATAACATCACGATACCCATACTCTATTACTGCCAAAATCCTGCATTGAAGTTCAACTAAATCCTTCATAAGCTCATGTAACACAAACCATACAATACCTCAAATCCCCTGCAAATCTCACATTTATCCTCGTGATAGTCAGGTCAACTGTTACAACTAATCCAAACTCATATCGCACAAATATACCCCATTGGTAGAAAAGAAAGCCTCCACACAACATTATAAAAATCACACATCCGTATATTATCTCGCAGGTTATAACCGGCTTGCTTGGCCTCGAACTGACATCTCTTTATACCCTTTCACAGCCACAACTACTAAGCAATCACTTAATCTCCCAGAATCTTATCTCAACAAGAAGACATGAGAACCTATTTCGTTCCAGCATTAAACAACAGAAAGGATCCTTTAATGTACTCATAAATCGGAACCATACGTCGTATCAAGACATAAATCAAACACCCAATAGTCCTTTCTACATCTCACGCAAACTCTCCTCATCACATTCGAACAATCTGCACACTTCCCTCCGTCACACCATACTCGTTATGTGGACATCCAACCACTCATCTAGTCAAAGTTTCCACTCATAGGGACATTACCGGACATATAAGTCCAAAATAACGTGCTCACACAATCAAAATCTCTGTGCTCAAGCTACAATCAAAACCCGACCTTAAGTCCTCCAGACTGGCCCATCATCAGCACGCCAAAATCACATCTCGTACCTCCACCATGGAATCACAAGTCGTCGATGCACAACTGATACCGAATGCTCACATCCGTATACAAACGCATGGAAGGAATTCAAAAAGTTACGTTTCAAGATGAATCAATACCGCACGATAAAGAAAGAAAGATGGGAAATATATCCTAAATGTCCTATAGCCTCTCGAAGATAGGTATGGACGTCATCATACCGATCCGCAAGACCCTACTAGACACTTGCTCATGACTTGTAGAACCTGTGAACTAAGATCTTTGATACCAACTTGTCACGAACCAAAATCCCACTAGTCATGATGGCGCCTTATCCAACCTGCTAGGTAAGCCAACTAACATCAAACCAGTTCTAATAACAATTTAGTAAAGAAATATCTTAATCTGATACATTCCCCAAGGACAGGTAATACAAATCATGAGCTTCTAAGAATAGAGTTTCCAAATCTAGTATTAATTAAATATATCATCTGTTCAAAAAGTACATAAACAAAGTTTTATGAATCTAAGGCTACCATGAACAAGAGGCAGCTACAACCAGAATGCAGGTACATCTTCAAATACAGCTCTCATCGAACATATCAACATCAACAACCAACATTTGCACGCAAGGTGCAAAAGTGTAGTATGAGTACAATCGACCCCATGTACTCAACAAGTAACAAACCTAACATTAGGTTGAAAGTAGTGACGAGCTAACACAAAGGTCGGGTCCAATACCAATATTCTACAGTAGTTCATAACAACAAAGTACATGTAATAAAAGAGGTATCTTAGAAATAAAATGCTCAACTCGTCCACAGTTCCAGAAAATAGGTATGCTTTTCAAGTATCTCGGTGAAAACCCAAATCTTTTACCGAAATTGCCAAAAATATGAGTAGGTTTGAAAACTGTGATTTTTCTCAAAATCCTTTCAACAAATTAAGATGTTTCATTTTCAGATAGCATGAGGAAAGTACATGTTTATGCCTACATGTCAAGATACATGTAAAATCATAAATGTCACCAAAACCGGGTAGTAGAAGGAAATGCATCTCTATGCATGTAACTCGAGTATGCATGTCAAATGCAGTTATGTTAGTCATGAATTGATGTACTCACACTCTTAGAGTACTCAATCTCACTAACTCGTTATTTCCACTCATCACGCTCAATTACTCGACACACTTAGTCACTCAGTACTGATCAGGGGAGATTTAGCCCAAACACAAAACTGCTAGCACCTGCACTCACTAAGGGTGTACGAACTCCGGAGGGGCTCCTACAGCCCAAGCGCTATAATCCGTACGGACAACTCACGTGCTATAATATCAATATCTGATCTGCACGAACGACTTACGTGCTGCACGGACAACTCACATGATATAGTATCAATATCTGGATCCGCACGGACAACTCATGTGCTATAGTGACAATATCCTCACAAATAGGCCCCCGGCCTCATTCAGTCGTCAATCTCTCCAGTCTCTCTCAAGAGCTCACAATGCCATGAAACTAGCCTGAAAATGATGATATGATGTATGAATATATAACAACAGATACTAGATATGATATGTAATGAATTAATTTGACTAAGTAAGAAATTTTAATGAAATCCATAAGTCAATAGAAAGAAACGACCATTATGGTTCCCAACAGTACCAGCATATAGCCTAAACATGATCTCTAGCATGATTGAAAGCTCAATGACTTTAGTACGTGGAGATTTCATGGTTACAGATAAGATCAAGTAACTACACAGTACCACGGAACTAACTGAGTCACAGCTTACACGGTGCACGCCCACACGGTCGTCATCTCAACACTAATCACATAACACGTAACACGGGATTTCATACCCTCAGCACTAAGTTTAGAAGTGCTACTTACCTCGAACAAGCCAATTCCAATACCGAGCAAGCCAAGCGATGCTCCAAAATTCCATACCGCGTGTTCTGATCTCCGAACGGCTCAAAACTAACCTAAAATAACACAAATGCATTAAACAATGCTCAAGGAAGCAATTCCAAAGGATAAGGTGTTATGCCCCGCAGTATTACGTCGATGGTATGCTCTGCAGCAATATATATCGCAGTGATGTTACGCTTCGCGGTATTAAGCTACGGCGATGCTGCACCCGAAGTACTGTACGTTGAATTTGTCATAAGGTAATTGACATCAGTCCAAGTAAAAGATTATTTGGAGATCATAAGGATTATGCTATTTCACAAGTGATGAATAAATTCGTGAAGGTAAGAGGGTAAGAAAAATCGAAGAAAACGAATTTTTGTCGAAGGTTGGCATTTTGGGATAAAATAGGGCCCGAGCTAAAATACCCGGTATTTATGGACTAGTGCCATACAAGGTACTACACGGCCATGCTAGTAAGGTGTACAAAGTATGTTAAAAGAGAGTAGTATTTAATTAAGTTGAGATAATTTTTTCAATTATACGGGTAATTGATTAATTACCGGATAACATGACATTACCCGGTAACTAATAAGCGGATAAAATTTAATCAATTACACCAAGAGAACGTGGCAGCCTCTTTATTAGTTTTAAGGTGATTCATCAATCACCTTTACATGTGTCAAAGTCCAAATTATAAAGTCTTATCAAGACTTTTTGTGAGCTTTATCCATTAAAATGAAAAACACTTCACTTAAGATCATTTTACATTCTGTCCATGGACTAACTTGCAAAGCAAAAGCATTACTTTGGCATTTAAGCCAAGAAGTATGTCCATTTCGTCCAAATTATTTAGCCAAAGTTTGATTGGAGATTTAAAGAACAACAACAATTTTGTTCAATCCAAGCCTGGGTTCGTTCATATTTCTCAAGAAGCAGAAAGATTCATTTTGTACAAATAAATTTCAGGAGCAGGTATGTCAAGGCTATCCCTTCTTTCTTTTGGCATAGTAAAAAATATACTGAAGAAACGAGCAAATACACAGTTTCTATAAATTACTCTATTCATATAAATAGTAGGGGTGTCTATGTTCTTGATTCCCCATGAGAATTATTATTATTTTCTGTTCATGGGTCTCAGAATAATACGCAGTTGGAAAAGTTTATCCAGAAGGAACATTGAGATTATTACGTACTTTTCATGCATTTCATACATGTGCATTGACCCATGACCAGATGGAGTTATATACGCGTATATATCTAAATATATGTATATGGGATATGGGAAAAGGTTATGGCGTTATATACGCACCACCACCTGATCAGCTGGTATCTGATGATGATGTTGCCCACAATGGCTGAAATATGATTCAAACGGCGTTATATACGCGTATATATATATATAGTATATATGTATGTATATGTATATGGGATATGGGAAAAGGTTATGGCGTTATATACGCACCACCACCTGATCAGTTGGTATACGATGATGATTTTGCCCACAGTGGCCGATATGATATGATGGGATGCCCTCAAAGGCTGATGATGTTATGAAACATATACATATGCACGACATGACATTCATACGCATATACATGATGCTAAAAGTGATTTATTATTTACAGAGTTATCCAGACATACAGGTTGAGTCAATTACTCTATATCTTTCCCATGTCTCTTATGTATATATTTATGTGCCTTACATACTCAGTACATTATTCGTACTGACATCCCTTTTGCCTGGGGACGCTGCGTTTCATGCCCGCAGGTCTCGATAGACAGGTCGAGAGCCCTCCAAGTAGGCTATCAGCTCAGCGGAAGATGTTGGTGCGCTCCATTTGCTTCAGAGTTGCTTGTTTGGTTAGTATGATTTATACGTGTATTGTTTGATATGGTGGAAATCTCTCCCGACCTTTATGATATTTATGTACTCTTAGAGGCTTATAGACATATGTCGTGTACGTGAAAGATTGTACGGCCTTATCAGCCTATGTTTTGAGTTTATAAATGATCATGTTAGCCTATTAGGATCTTATGTCACATGTATATGATGATGTAATAAGAAAGATATGTTACATTGGTACTCGGTTGAGTAAGGTACCGGGTGCCTGTCGTGGCCCATCCGTTTGGGTCGTGACAAAAGTGGTATCAGAGCAGTTCTGTCCTAGGGAGTCTACAAGCCGTGTCTAGTAGAGTCTTGTTTATGGGTGTGTCGTGCACCACACTTATAAGCAGGAGGATACAGGGCATTTAAGATTGTCACTCTTTCTTCTTACTCTAGATCGTGTGGTAGAGCTCAGTCATAGGAATTCAAATTCCTAAATCCTATTCGTCATAAGACGATACCTATATCCGGAAAGAAGGTTGGAAAGAGAGATAGTTGAGAAAAAGTTGAGTCAGAGGAATTGAATTTTTGTATGATGCCTACGATAAGTAAATGTGAGTGTATTGAAAGGTGTAAGCTTCCTGATAAGAAGCCTTAAGGCAAGAACGCCTATCCATCTTTATGGTGAAGGACAATGAGAGATTAAGAAGACAAATACAAGTTTCAACAAGCAAAAGAAGTAAGATAAAGAAGGTATGAGGCGCCCAGTCAACAAAGGTTAACAATGTTTATAATTCAGGCAGAGGAACGTACGCTTTTTGAGTTATATTCAATAGTAACAAAGGTATATACAATTGGTCGCACCCATTTCAGATATTCCCTATGGGGGTTAACGGAAGTAGTATAAGAAGATATGATGGGTGAATTGTTTGCGTCAGTTGACATTTCTGAAGGGTATTACAAATGTGCCAATAGATTGTCTTGTGAGACACCCAGATGGTGCACTCTAGAATATTACGATTAGATATGAATACTAGAATTCAGAAGATAGGCACTGAAAGCCTGGATGGGATAAATATTACCTTAAGTGTGGCTCTCATTCCTAGTAGAGCGAGGATGTGGAGCAACCCAGAGAGCCGATGAATGAAGCAAGGAGAGCTAAAAGCGAAAGAATGTCGTGTTGAAGTTTTCACAAGAAAGAGGATATGCAGAAATATTAGCAGAGTAATGAGAATAGAGATAAGGAAGCATTACGAATAAGGTATGATACATGGATAAAGACGGTAGGAAAAAAAAGAAGAAGAAGAAGAAATGACAGTATTACATAGTCTAGTCAAGTGAATGAAGAGACGAGAGGTGACATGCCTTAGGACAACAAAAGAGTATACGCCATGAAGTCATATCCTCATTTTAAGGAATAAGTTCGTGACTCTAACGTGATTACCAATAGGAAAAGCTAGAACCCAGAATAATAGAGATCAGTATGGGCTGATGAATAAGATAAACTAAAAATGAATTAGGGACTGAGTGATTTGGTAGTAGTCAGCATCGTGAGAATTTCAGATCATATTTCGGCAATAATAGGACGGACCACAGAAGAAGATTCACGATGAATTCAGAGAATAGTCATTCAGGAGACGCTTCCCTAGAGCAAGCAATGTGAGCAAAGTTAAGCTTAAGAGACTGTATGTGCCAGTTACGCTAAGTGTCACCCTCGCAAGTAAGGGAATTTGTCATCCTTGGTACAGAAGAATTGCCGCAAGGCGTGTAAGGATCATTGATGTTGAGAAACGATGCCAAAGATGAAGGGTTAAAACATCTGTAGGTAGATCCTCGTGGCTTCAACTTTTAGTACACCCCTAAAGGGGGGAATATGGAGTAACGTGGCATTAAGTCAGAATTAAGTGGTTCTAGTAGCTACGGAATGGTAAAGGAAAAATGTGATAAGTGAAAGAGAAATGAGACGGCACTTATCCAAATCTTACAGATACGCTACAATTCAAGAATATTGTGCAAGCACGACGTCAAGGAGAGGAAGTAAAGGTTCCTGCCTGAGTTGTTATTAATAAATAAGGAGCCAGTGCGAGACATAAGTTAAGACGAAGGAAATAACCTAAGAAAGATTACGCGTAATATTGATATGAGAATGGGCCAACGAGTAGTCAGCAGTTGGTTCAGGAAGAGCCTAGTTATGGCTGGACAGGAGGTTTTAGATGAATCAACAGATTGTGCAAGATAAACATAGGGAACGCCAGTATGGGGAATATTCGGATAGGAGTTGGGGTAAATAAAGATACCGTATGAGTGTTACAGACATAAAAGAGAGTACCACTAGGAAGTCAGTCAAAATATTAGTCCAGAAGAAACCTACAAGCACAAGGGCGTAGAGATATGTAACTTCGGGTAAGTATAGGCAAGGAAGGACATCAGAAGGTCCGTCGAGTATACAATGTAATAAGCTCACAACTTTACAAGAGTCAGAGGGTCCCCCCCTAAGTACTACAATCAAAGACTAGTTGAGGAAACGAGTAAGCAGGCTTCAACCAAAGCACAGTAACCTAAAGAAGATATGGTTGTGTAACAAAAATCTAACTACAAAATTGTATGCACTCCAAAAGAAAGTTGCACCTACCATGGCTAACGAGCGGGAAGAAAAACCAAAAGTAATATTCGAGACCATATGAGTTGCACAAAAAACTACGGCATGCATGAGAACTTAGTAAGGCAAGTATACACGCAAAAGGGGGCAAAAAGACCAGAAAAAGCGATTGCTTACGTTTGAAGAAAGCTGAAATGGAACGAAAGGAACTAGTCAATTAATGATCAGCCGTATAAGACTCCGGTATAAGTTTAAAGAAGGGATTAGGTCCAGGTCATAGTAAAAAAGATTGAATCATTAGAAGATTGTATCATGGTTTTTCATAGCATCCATAAAAGGCTAAAGTAATAACTAAATGTCACGAGCCACAGATCGGAAGGTAGCTTAAGCCTACATAAAGGCGGATCGGAAGGAAGAGGAAGCTAAAGAATTACATCACCCAATTAAGTAAGGAGTCTCATTATTGGACCTAGAAAAAATATAGAAGTCGTGCTTGAGAACATGACAGAATCACTCTTAATATCAGATGTTCAAGAGAAATAACACAACAACCATAATCTATAATGGCTCTACAAGAAAGCCAGTTAGAAGAAGTTCCAGCCTCATGAGAAGTCAGTACGAACCTTCCATCGGATTGTGTATGTAGCAGAGGTGCGAGTATTATAATAGAGCTTCAAGTTATGGACATGAATTACACCTAGGTGGAAGGGAGGCAGGAAAGAGATAGAAGATACGATGCGAAATTTTAAGGTAAGTAAGGTAAAGGCGAACAACATACGAGATACTCAAGGCAAAAAATCGTGAATAGTCCATACTTCGGATAGAAGGCTATAAGCACGGGGATCCAATAACCAGGAGTGATAGCGACATCGTCGACGACATGTCTTCCAACCTATGGTTTCTAAGTACTAAGAGATCTAGTTAGAAGAGTAGAGAAGAGTTGGAGACGATGTGTGTATCGCTTGACGTTCCAAAATAACATAAGGAAATATATTGTACAAGCAAGTTGAAGGAAAGTTGCGAGTATTATAAATGGATATTTATAGGTCACAAGCTAAAGTATTGTAAAGCGACAAAGTTTTAAGAAAACATGAGTAAGGGTGAGGAAAGGAAAGTAAAAAGGTGATGAGAATGGATAAGTCCTCAAGACTAAGTCCATGAAAACAAGAGAGATAATGGTTTCTCTAAGTTATTGAAAGTTCAGCATAGCCCAAATAAACTCAAAGGAATCTAAGGTTAATAGCATTTAGAAAGAATGAAATGTCGACCTGGTAATAAAATGAGGGTGTAATTGGGACAGATAAAGGATGATGTTTGGGCCTTCGTTTGAATAATAATTTGAAAATAAAAAGAAGAGATAAGAAAAGAAGGAGAAAAGATTTCACTAACGGCATGAGATTAGGATACCCCCGCCCATATGTCACGACCCAAAATCCCACCTTCGGGCCATGACTGCGTCTAACGTTGAACCCGCTAGACAAGCCAACGTTTGGAATGAATAAAACTCATTAACAACAAATACGAACAAGATAACTAAGGCTTCGATGGCCCACCATATGCAATTTAACAAAATAACCCAAAATACAACATAGCACTTTCGAAATAAAACCCATAAATAAATCCCAGAACTGGTGTCACATACTCACGGACTATCTAAGAGATTACTACAAACAAAAGGTCTGAAATAAATACATAAGACTGTCTTTGAAATACAAAGTAAGACAGAGCTGAAAGTGGAAAGTAGAAGGTGACGTCAAGGCCCACGAACGTCTGCGGGTCTACCTCGAGTCTCCTGTGTGACTGAATGAGATGCTCTGATCGTCCGTGATCTCCGGGTCCGGCTGCGTAATCTGCATATCATAAAGAGGTGTAGGTGTAGCATCAGTACAACCGACCCCATGTACTGAGTAAGTGTCGAGCCTAACCTCGGCGAAGTAGTGACGAGGCTAGGACCAACACAACATGTGTACCTGTGCAATTTTATATAATGACAGAAAAAAAATGGCAACAAAAATGAGCCAGTAAGACAGATACGGGGAGAGCATGCTGGGGAGATAGGGGTAACAATATGCTAGCACAGCAGAACAGAGTAATAAATGAAACGT
>ML287247.1:3839-21681 GCA_005239495.1 Nicotiana undulata
CGATATATATATATATATATATATCGTAAAAACAATGCCAAACTGCTCAACCGTTTTGTGTCACAAGGGAACTAGCTAAAACAACCAATACTCCTTCCAAAATAACCACAATAATATTTAAAAAAAAAATAACAAGGCCAAGTAGTTATAGAAACAATAATGAACATAGAACAATTAAGACAAGAATCAATTAAGTTCGGAACGGGAAAAAAGGATCATGCTTAACATGCAATTTGGTGGTGCATAGATACTCGTCACCTCACCTATACACCACACACATGCATTTCACATAGCAAACACGTGGGGATTCCTATTCTCTCAGGTCAAAGTTAGACCAAACACTTACCTCAATTTCGTAGGTCACTCATTGTTCAATTACTGCTTTTCTTCTAGAATCTTGCTCTAACTTGCTCGAATATAATCATAATTAAATCAATATCATCAATTAATGCTAAAGAAACTAACTTTGTTTAAAAACATGATTTTTCCAAAGTTTAAAAAAAAAATGAAAACCCGACCCTGGGCCCGCTTGGTCTAAACTCGGGGTTCGGTCCAAATTGCGTTTACTCATTCACCCATGAACCCAAATATACAATTAGTTTTGAAATCCGACCTCATTCGATATAAAAATTTGATTTTTACATAATTCCCTAATTCTACTCAAACCCTCAATTTTTACCATGAAAATTCTTAGTTTTTGATTAAAAGTGATGAAAAACAATAAGGAATTAAAAGAGTAAAGTTTAGAATTGATTACCTATGACTTGGGGATGATATTTGATGAAGAAAATCGTTCCTAGGGCTGTGGGGTTCGAAAATATGAGGAGATGAAGGTCTTCCCGTTTTTACACTGTTTTTATATGACTGGGCTGAAGACCTATGCGTTCGCATGGGAGGGCTTGCGTTCGTGACTATGCGTTCGCACCCTTTGGGCCGTGTTCGCGGAGCTTTAGCTCCCAGGGCCCTCCGCGTTCGCATGGACGCAGTGCGTTCGCGTAGAAGAGTCAACCTTCCCCTCCCCATGTCCCTAACTACTCTATGCACTCGCATCTGGGGGGGGGGGTGCGTTCGCATAGAACAAAATGACCCCCCAACACTTTTACCTTATGCGTTCACGTTCAAAGGGGTGCGAATGCGATGACTAAATTTTGACACACCAGATACAGCAAACACAACAGAAACTTTAAGTGCAAAAACTCCCCGTGGCTTATCCGAAACTCACCCGAGCCCTCGGGGCTCTAAACAAAACATGCACACAAGTCTAAAAATATTAAACGGACTTGCTCATGCGTTCAAATCATGAAAATAACATGTAAAACTATGAATTAAACCTCAAAACTCATCATTTTCATCAAGAACTCTTAAAGTTCATAATTTCTCAACCGGGTGTCCGAATCACGTCAAACGAACTCCGTTTTTCACCAAATTTCACAGTCAACCTTTAAATGCTATAACAAATCTGTGCCGGGCTCCCGAACCAAAATACGGGCCCGATACCAATGATTTAAAACATTAATTCTTTTCTTTATTTCATAAATATTTCAGCAAAATAATTTCTTTCAAAAATTGATTTCTAAGGCTTGGGACCTTGGAATTCATTTTCGGACATACGCCCGAGTCCCATATTTTACTTCGGACCTCCCGGGATCGTCGGAACACAGATCCGGGTCCATTTACTCAAAATTTTGACCAAAGTCAATATTAATCAAATTTTAATTCTAGAATTTACTATTTCTCACATTTTCACATGAAAGCTTTCCGGTTTCACGCCCGGACTGCTCACGCAAATTGAGGTATTTAAAAATTAGTCTTTTTATGGATGTTAAGCATGGAACGGAGTCTAAATTCATAAAATGACCCCTTGGGTCATCACACCTTTAAATCCCCCTTTTCTACCCTGTAAACTCGCTTCTGCGAGCCTTCAACCGCACTTGCGAGAATTCTATCGCAGGTGCGAAAATCACTTAAGGGGGACTGGGTCTGCATCTGTGAACAAGGGCCGCTTCTGCGAGCCCGCATCTGTGCTGCTCTTCCGCTTCTGCGTGTCCGCTTTTGCGGATCTGTGGCCTTACATGCGATCCTAGCAGGGCAGGTCCAAAACCACTTCTGTGGCTTCATGGTCGCGTCTGCGGCGCCACACCTGCAGTCCAATGTGCGCAGGTGCGATTACACCAGGTGCAACGGCTTTAGCGATTGCATAAGTTCAAAACTCAATCCTTTAAGCATCCGAAACACACCCGAAGCTCCCTGGGACCTCAACCAAACATACCAACCAGTCCTAAATCACCATAAGAACTTAGTCAAGCCCTCGAATCACATCAAACAACGCTTAAAACACAAATCACCCTCTGATTCAAACTTAAAGAACTTGAAACTTTCAAATTTGACAACCGATGCCTAAACCTATCAAACCACGTCCGATTGACCCCAAATTTTGCACACTAGTCATAATCTACCTTACAAAGCTAACGGAACCGACGAAACTCCATTCCAGAGCCGTCTTCACACAATTCCAACTACATCCAAAATCCTAAGACTTAAGCTTGCGTTTAGGGACTAAGTGTCCCAAAACACTCCAAAACCACGACCAACACCTCCCGGCAAGACACATAAGCAGAAAAAGAAGTGTTGAGTGCGTCAAGTATAACCGGACGAGTCGCTACATTACTATTTTGAAAGTTTAAGAAAGTCCATGCACAAAGAAGTGTTGGAAAAAAAAGAAATTTATTGTGGGCCCGCGTTTAAAGGGGTAAAATTTAAGAATGACTGCACTTTGAGTGTGTGAGGTATAAGTAAGTAAGATCACCTGAACTATTATTATAGCGTGGCCTACTATTTTTCAAACAATTGATAGTCTTACACGGTAAATTGAGCTCGTGCATGCAATGTAGGTGGAGCCCCACTTTATCAGCAAGTCTTCACGCATATATGAAGATGCTATTAAAATACTTAAATGCCCTTGAGAAGCGACCTGGTACCTACTTGTTCCCCTTCTAATAAGTATGTACTTAGTATTGTAAGAAAAATGAGTAGATAATATTGACTAAGAAGAAGAAGGAAAGAAGAAAAACTTATCAAAAATACTGTGCCGTGGAAAGCCACTGCCTTGAAAGTGATTTCGGCCCGATTAAGTGCAAATCGTTAAGGTCGGTCGCTCCCCAAGGTTCCACAGTACCTCCAAACACGTGCACTCGTGGCTGGAAGTTTAGAATTTGCACAAAACAGTTGCCCAGAAAGAAGAGCAGATGAATGTATTTTTTGTAGTTGTTACAGAAATTAAAGAATGTTGTAGGAAGAAAAGTAATGATTATCAAGATGGATTCTTGGTTAAGATTGAGTGATTATGATGTCTAATCCATAATCTATTTATAGTCAATTAAGGATCTCACATGTATGACAAGTGTCGAGAGTCTTTTGACACTTGGCCCATTATATTAGTCCACTTGGCTCCAATATTAACAAGTGTATCTTGTCTTCCATGCATGAAGACATATGGTAGATTTGCATAGCCATTTGTCAAAGCCATTAAACACTTGGCTTTAAGGCTTCATGCAAGAGGCCACTTGGAAATAGATAGGAAATTTAAAAAATAAATAAAAAAACTCATGGCTATTGGTTGTAAATGGATTTTCAAAAAGAAATTTTTGACTTTGCATTATGAATAATTCCAACAATCCCACACTAATGCAAAGACAAAAATAGAATAATTCTGGGCAAAAGAAGGAACATGTACTTAAGTGTCAATATCTTTCGATTTGAATTGACATGTAGTGAAATGAGGCAACAACTAACATCCACAAAGTGAAGTACTCTTGAACTGAATGGACATTAGTTGAGACCCCCACAACATATACTATATCCTTAATTTTATGCAAATTCTGCTACTAACAAAGTGTTTTTATGGTCATGCACATACCTTGGGTCTCATATGTGCTCTAGAAAGACATCCCAAGTCTTTCATAAAACGCGACCGCACCTTTACACTCACGTAGGTAATTCCATCAAGTCTATCTACACATAGACTACCTTAAGGCTATGGAATCATTAAGAGCAAAATAAGCTCAACCTTATAAGGCACTACAACACGCCATAGAGATAGGAAATGTAGTGCATATTGAGGTATCATATGGATTCGTTTGACCACAAACGGGTATCCACCATACTTCCTCAATCCATGGGCTTTAGCCCCACCCCCCTCGACATTTCAAGGATAACTCTCCTTGCCAAGCCCTTGGTTAGAGGATCCGCCAAATTTCTTTCGGATCTTACATATTCCAAGGAAATAACACCACGTTTCAATAATTGTTTTACCGCACCATGCCTAATGCAGATATGTATTCTTTTTCCATTGTACCTGTTCGTCACAATGCAGAGAAACTGGTGAAGCTTGTCTTCCCCACAAAGGCACGTCTTCCAATAAGTTTCTCTACCACTCGACTTCTTGCCGTGCCAACTCAAGGGCAATGAATTCAGACTCCATAGTAAATCGTGCTATACAAGTCTGTTTTGAAGACTTCCATGAAATAACACTTGCACCCAAAGTAAATACATAGCCACTAGTGGAGCTAACTTCATCATTGTCAGTAACCCAATTTGCATCACAAAATCCTTCTGAAATAGCAGGAAATTTATTAAAATGCAAACACCAATCCATGGTACCTCTCAAATACCTTAGCAAACGATGAAGAGCATTCCAGTGTTCACTACTAGGGTTGTGAGTATATCTACTCAATCTACTAACAACATAAGCAATATCGGGTCGTGTATAATTCATGAGAAACATCACACTACCATTTATTTTAGCATACTCAGTTTGAGAAATACTAGATTCTTTATTCCTTTTCAAGTGTATGCTAGGGTCATAAGGAGTTCTCACAGGTGCTACATCAAAATAATTAAACCTTTTCAACATTTTCTCAATATAATGAGACTGATACAATAAAAAACCATTAGAAGTTCTTTTGATTTTAACCCCTAAAATCACATCTGCTTCTCCAAGATCTTTCATTTCAAATTTAGAAGACATGAAATTCTTAGTCTCATTAACGACATTCACATTAGGGCTAAAGATTAACATGTCATCCACATACAAACAAATAATAACATAATCTGATCCTATCATCTTGGAATAAACACAAGTATCAGATCCATTAACAACAAAACCACTACCCACTAATGTGCTATTAAAATTTTCGTACCATTGCTTAGGTGCCTGCTTTAGACCATACAACTACTTTATCAATTTGCATACTTTATTCTCCTGTCCTTGGATCATAAATCCCTCTGGTTGAGACATATAGATTTCTTCCTCTAAATCACCATTTAGGAAAGCCGTTTTAACATCCATTTGATGTATCACTAAGTTATGAATAGCGACTAAAGCAGCAAGAGTTCTAATAGTCGCTATCTTAGTCACAGGAGAATAAGTGTCAAAGTAATCAAAGTATTTCTTTTGGTTAAAACCGCTAATAACAAGCCTAGCCTTATATTTCTCAATTGTACCATCAGGTCTCAATTTCTTCTTAAATATCCACTTGCTACTTATGGGTTTACAACCTTTAGATAAATCTGACAAGTCCCAAGTGTGATTAGAAACTATAGAGTCGAATTCACTTTTGATGGCCTCTTTCCAAAAACTAGCATCTATTGACCTCATTGCTTCACTGTATGACTTTGGGTCTTCTTCAATTAAATATATTGACACTAATTCATCACTCAATATATCAAGATCAATATTTTCAGTCAAGAAAGTAGTAATAAAGCCAGGACCAAAGCTAGCTTCAATTCTACGCCTCTTACTTCTTCTAAGTTTATTTTCATGCCCATTAGCAGTAACACTAGAAGAACGCACAATATGAGAGTTAACAGACATAGATGTAGAAGCATTATTCGACACATCACTAAGCACATTATTTTTCAATGGAAAAACATGCTCAAAAAATTATGCATCTCTAGATTCACAAATAAAACTATCATTCAAAGACATAAATCTATATACAACACTATTTTGAGCATAACCAATGAAAATAGCATCAAAATTTTTGGGTCCAACAGTTACTTGTTTAAAATCAGGTAGACCAACCTTAGCCAAACACCCCCACACTTTCAGAATTTTTAAGTTAGGGGCAAACCCTTTCCATAACTCATACGGAGTTTTATCTAACTTCTTCTGAGGGACTTTATTAAGAACATAGCATGTAGATAAAACAACTTCCCCCCGCATATTATCAGATAAACCCGAACTCAAAAGCATATAATTCATCATTTCCTTAAGGGTTCTATTTTTTCGTTCGGCTACATCATTTTGTCAGGGAGCATAGGGAGCACTAACCTCATGTATAATATCATTTTCCTCACAAAAGGCTTCTAAAGTATTAGTACTATATTCACCACACCCGTCAGACCTAAGTCTCTTGATTTTTCTGTCTAATTGATTCTCTACTTCTGCCTTGTATTTCAAAAACATGCTTTCAACCTCATCTTTTGACTTAAGAAGATATACCTTAGTGTATCTAGAAAAGTCATCTACAAAGGTGATGTAGTATTTCTTTCCATATTTACTAACTGTGTTCTTGAAATCTGCTAAGTCTGAATGTACTAGTTCAAGCAATTCTGTTTTTCTACTAGTTACATTCTTAAAAGGCCTTTTGGTATGTTTTGCTTCTACACAAATAGGACACTTAGAAAAATTATCAACATTAACTGCAGGAATTAATTCCATTTTTCTAAGTCTTTTAATAGAAGAAATATTAACATGACCTAGTCTACCATGCCACAAATCAATATACTCAGAAATATAAGCAGAATTAGAAGTACTAGCATTATTAGCAATCTCTTGAGCGATGTTCAGTACGAATAAACCCCCACTAAGGTAACCCTTCCCAACAAAGTCTCCTCCACGAGAAATAACAACTTTACCAGATTTAAAAACAAGTTTAAGACCTACTTTGTTGAGGATCGCACCAGAAACTAAGTTTCTACAAAGAGAGGGTACATACAAAACATTGTTCAAAGCTAAATTTTTTCCAGAAGTTAATTTAAGAAGAGTTTTTACTGTACCCATAACTCTAGCTGTAGTGGATTTACCTATGTAGACACACTCGCCATCAGCAGATTCCTCAAAGTCGTGAAATAGCTCTTTGTTGGCGCAAAGATGCCTTGAAGCGTCTGTGTCCAGTATCCAGTCAGTCTTGTTAGCCACCATGTTTGAATCAACAACCACAACAACAATGACATCACCACCCTCAATAATGTTAGCTTGGACTGGATCTTCTCCTCCATTCTTTGAGCTTTGTCCTTGTCTCTGGTTGAACTGGAAAGCCTTGTGACCAATTTTGTCGAAGACATAGCAAGGTCCTTTCGATTTTTGAATATGGCCCTCTGGTTTATTGAAGTAATTCTGCTTCTTCTCATGTCCTTTCTTCTGTTTTCCTTTAAACCTATCTTTCACAAAAGTACTAGAAGATTCCACAAGGTTAGCTTTAGAAGAATTAAGAGAGAGAGAGAGATTTCATCTTATCCTTAAGCCGTTCAGACTCCTCATCTTTGAGACGGTTTGCTTCCTCAGTCCTCATGTGACTGATTAGTTCTTGAAGAGTTAAGTTTTTCTTTTTGTGTTTTAGTTGATTCCTGTAATCACTCCAGGAAGGTGGAAACTTTTCAAGCAAATCATTAGCCTGAAGAATCTCACACATCTCCATGCCCTCGTTCAAGACATCAACATTTAAGTTCTCATATTCGTGAACCTGTTCCATGATTGGCTTATCATCAACCATCTGAAACTTGATCCACTTTCCAACGACATACTTCTTTTTTCCCGCTTCATCATCATCATATTTCTTCTCCAAACTGTCCCATATGACTATAGCAAATTTATAATTTATAAACAAATCAAATAGAGGGTTAGTCATATGGTTAAGCAGATTCCCTCTCACTATTTTATTATACTTTTCAAATTTATTCTTAGCATCATCATCAGCAACAATAATATTAGCAGCATTAGAACTATCAGCAACAATATCAGTAGGAGGACCGTTAAACAAAACATAATCAACTTCTAATTGTTCAAAGAAAATTAAAAGTTTCTGGGACCAAAGCTTATAATTATTTCCATATAAAGGCTCAAGTTTTGGCAGATCAGGAAATGTTTTGTTCAAAGTGGTGGGCATTAGTCAATATTATATATGAAATCTCTTTCAAATTGTAAGAAAAATGAGTAGATAATATTGACTAAGAACAAGAAGGAAAGAAGAACAACTTATCAAAAATACTGTGTCGTGGCAAACCACTGCCTTGAAAGCGATTTCGGCCCGATTAGGTACAAATCGTTAAGGTCGGTCGCTCCCCAAGGTTCCACAGCTCCTCCAAACACGTGCACTCGTGGCTGGAAGTTTAAAGTTTGCACAAAACAGTTGCCCAGAAAGAAGAGAAGATGAAAGTATTTTCTGTAGTTGTTACAGAAATTAAAGAATGTTGTAAGAATGATTAGCAAGATTGATTCTTGGTTAAGAATGAGTGATTATGATGGCTAATTCATAACCTATTTATAGGCAATTAAGGAGCTTGCATGTATGACAAGTGTCGAGAGTCTTTTGACACTTGTCCCATTATATTAGTCCACTTGGCTCCAACATTGACAAGTGTATCTTGTCTTCCATGCATGAAGACATATGGTAGATTTGCATAGCCATTTGTCAAAGTCACTCAACACTTGGCTTTAAGGCTTCATGCAAGATGCCACTTGGAATAGATAGGACATTTGAAAAATAAATAAAAAACTCATGGCTATTGGTTGTAAATGAATTTTCAATTTTTTTTTTTTGACTTTACATTATGAATAATTCCAACAAAGTAATTTAACAAACTATGGTAGTTAAGTTATAGGACCTGGAAAAAACGTTTGATGTGGCATATTTTGAAGTTTTTGCTAGTTTTTTATTTCTAATATCTGTGTAGTTTATGAGGTTATTTAGTTCGGGTCATTAATATTCCAATTTCTGATGTATAATTGTAATTTTTTTGTGTTTCTAGTTTGAAAAAAAAATTCTTCTAATATCAGTTGAATCTAACAACTAGACAAACAAAACGTGCTTACTATTGATAAAATTGGTAAATGGCCATTTTTGTTATATACTCTAAAAGCATTGACACTTGATAAGCAGATTAATTAATTACACTATTAGCTCTCTGTTTTACTTAAATTCGTGCCCTTCAATCCTAATAGTTATGCAATACATATTATTGTCAGCTATAACATGAGCGAAAATTCCATCATCACGGTTAGTGGTGGCAAAATGGTTAAAGAAAAACAGTTAACTACTCGTATTATTCAGTATCCATTATAAATGAATTTTATAATGAACTTTTTAAAAACGGATCAAATATGGATAAGAATCATATTATCCGCTTAGAAAATGAATAACCAATGAATAACTAATGGATTTAACTTTTACATTTGTAAAAATTCAAATTGGAGGTTCCTCAAGTTTGGGAGACTAGGAATTCTCCCAAAAGCGATCATATTCAAGAAGCCACTGCCGATTAACCCGTATTTTATATATCTGTATTAAATATGAGTCGGATGTTGATACTTTATCCGTTTTCCATTACCCGTTTTAACTCGTCCCATATTAGACCCGACCCGACCGTTTACCGCCTCTAATCACGATTCAACGTATAGCCATTAGTCCACAATATTCCTAGGATCATTTTAAAAGATGGCTAGCATTACTGCTTCCCGTTGAAGTTTATCACAATTCCTCATAGCTAGTTTGGAAGTAAGATGTGATTGTTATTTTCTCATCCCTCATATCACTTTATAAAATAATAAGTCATATCATGAGTAGTTAATAGATAAAAGACAAAAACAAATTTTAAGCCAAATATTGATGACAATATGAAATTTATGGATACGCCAGCTAAAAACATCAATTTGTATACTACATAATTTTAAATTTAATCAATTCAGAAAAGGAAGACTCTAGAGAATTTGATGAGGAGACTAAAAAAAAAGAGTCCAGGATATATAAATGAAGACTAGATTTTTTTTTTTGGAGAAAATTTGATCATCAAGACACAAAATATGAGAGGGATAGTTGTATTCTGAATAGTGGAGTGAAAATAGTTTGCTTTATTTCATAGGAAAACAATTAGACTGCGTATTATGGATTGTTTCTGCAGAGGGAGGTAACCAGATATTCCGCAGAATTAATCGAGGCGCGTGCAAGCTGGTCCTGATATTATAATTATCAGGAAAAATACATGTGTCAGGGATTAGGTCTCAGGTTCAAATCTTAGCGGAGATAAAAACACTAAATAATTTCGTCCATCTATTTAAACCTTGGTGGATAGAATTATCAAGTACCTGTTACTGGTGGGAGATAGCACGTTCTTGTGGAATTAATTGAGGTGCGAACAAGCTTACCAGTACACCACGATTATAAAAAAATATATATGTGTCAAAGTTAGGGTCTCAGGTTAAAATCCAGTGGAGGCAAAAATATTTGGTGAAACATAATTATTCGGTACACGTACTGGCGGGAGGTAAAAGGCGCGCAACATCTATACTAGTAGAGATCTGCTACTCTCTAGGGCGGATCTACTTTAGACAAGCGGTGTCACATAATACCACTTCGTCGAAAATCTTTACTTATTATTTATAAATAATTCAAATAACGAAACAAAAAAAGTAAAATATAATAAAGTGACACAGCTTGTCACAAAGAGCTGTGTAGCTTACACGGTCAAACTCTCAAGTGTTCTACGCGGGTTTGAACCTCTATAACTTTATTTGTTGTTTTAATAATTTTGCGCCTCATCTAAAAAATGCACTTATCAAAGCACTGGACCAGTGGATCGTAATCATAATTGAAGAAACTAGCACAATTAATGTTACTCATCTTTGCACCCGATTTGAACCCAAGCGCGACCCGATTCATAATCTTTTAACGGGTTCATTTAAATAGATTCTCCTGAACCTTTTTAATCCCATTACACCCAATTCAAAGAGAATACCCAAATCTTTGGGTTCATGGTATCTCTTACATTTTTTTGTCTCCTCCTCCGACTTTAACACAAGGGATTGCTATTATTATGATATAATAAATTTCTAGTTGGTTTCTTCTTGTTTTGCTCCATTTGTTATTGCAAGATCCTTTAATTTTCTCACCTTTGTTCCTGCAAATCTGTCATTTAATTTCAACAATGTCACAAGATAGTTGTTCGTCTCAAGAAGTTGGTTCGAAGAGGTTTATGCAGTATGACTGCCTACTACTTTACGACTTACACTCCTTGCAACACTGGTCGGAGAATCTACAAATGTCCTAAACCTGATGTGAGTTAATCTATATAAATTATCGTGTTGTGATTGTTCGATTCTTTTCTATCTTGAAATCATTTGAATTATTTTTTCAGAAAACTTCGTTTGGTTATTCCGAATGGGTTGATGAAGTATTATTGAACAGAGATGTGACTGTTATTTGCACAATTGAATGCATCTAAGTTTGAGAGGCTGAAATTAAAAGAAAAAGTAGAAGCAATGGATACCATAATTGAAGTTGGAGAGACCGAAACAAACATGTTGAAGTTGATGTTGGAGCTTATCTCAAAAGGGACTTATTGAAGAATAAAGTTAAAGAAATGGAGGCTACAAATCAACTGGAAAGGACCAATTCCAAGAAAATAAACTTAGTTGTTTTGATATCATGGGTCCTATTTGGTACCTTAATTGCAACTTGTTTGCTGAATTAAATGATATCTAGTGTTGGGCTATTTTGTATTATGAAGTTAAATTAGGTTGTACGATGAACTTGACTTTTAGAGGAATGTATTGTATTGTATTTTGTTGGGTGAAAGATGAAGTTAAATCTCCTTGTACCGCCTATCTTCACTGCTAAAATAGTCTGTTTTGAACTGAAAATTGTCTGTTTTAAGACAGAAGTTTGAGAACAAATCAAATGATTTTCTGGTGAAGCTATTACAGTAGATAAATCATGTATTGCTATTGCATTTGTTTGAATATTCTCATCTATTAAAACATCCAAATCTAAGTATCCAACTAGATCAAAACCATCCAAATCCGGGTTTGTTCAACAATAGCTAAGATTCACATAAACTGGTTGATACATATAACATGATATTAAAACGACATAACAAACGAATTAAATAACTATTACCATTAATTTAAATTTTAACTGTTAAGGTACATTTAAATTGACATACGGATGCCATATTATAACCCCAAAAGAAGTTACCACTTAAGTCATACTATGACATCCAACTATCATCACCAACCTAGCAATAAAAGTGTAACGATCCGATCAGTCGTTTTGCTTTTTAGAATCCTGTTCCTCTAAGTAAGACTCTCTGTATGTTCTTTTACTGCTTTATAACTTATGAGGATGGTTAGTTCGGGATTTGAAAGAATTTGGGTTGAAATCGGTACACTTGGTTCCTTAAGTTGGCCTTAAAAGGCTAAGTTTGACTTCGGTCAACGTTTTGAGTAAACGAACTCGAAATCGGTATTTGACAGTTCTAATAGGTTCATATGATAATTTCAGAATTGGGCGTCTGCTGAGATTGGGGTTGGGTTCACTCTGGGAGCGTTTCGACGCCTAATATTGAAAGTTAGTTCTTTGAAGGTTTTTGAAGTTCTTTAAATATGGTTTGGAGTAGGTTTTGGTGATATTGAAGTCCGAATGGAATTCCGAGACTAAGAGTAGTTCCGTATGATGATTTAAGATTTGACCGTAAAATTTGGTGTCATTCCGAGTAGTCTAAGTATGATTCGACGCGTTCGGAGTAATTTGGAAACTTGAAGTTCATATTTTTATTCAATTCGGTTTTAGGGTGAGATTCTTAGTTCCGTTGTTGATTTACGTGTTTCGAGAGTTCGAGCAGGTCTGTATCATGTTTACAGACTTGTTGGTGCATTTGGACGGGGTCCTGAGTGGCTTGGGTGAGCTTCGAACCGCTCGGAACAATGTTGGCAAAACCAGAAATTCCAGTTCTGGTTTCTTTCTTCGCGAACGTGGAAGGACTCTCGCGTTCACGATGAAGGAATTGGGGCTGGGGAATTTGTGCTACGCGTTCGCGATAGCCATCCCGATTTCGTGAAGGTTTGGGACCTGTAACCTTCATGTTCACGTGAGGTGACTCGCGTTCGCGTAGAGGAGCCTAGGGCTGGGCTTGGGCCGCTGTTTTTCTTCGCGTTCGCGAAGAAGCCCTCGCGTTCGCGAAGGGTAGACCAAGCCAGACTCCGTGTTCGCGAGGCCTTTGTCGCGTTCACAAAGGGTAGGCCAAGCCAGCCTCCGTGTTCGTGCGACACTTGTCGCATTCGCGATGAGTCATCTCTAGGGGGCCAGGGCTGTTGGTCTTCGTGAATGCGAGGCCTCTTTCGCGTTCGCGAAGAAGAAGACAACTGGGCAGTGTGTTTTAAAATCGGGACTTAAGCCATTTTTAGGTTCATTTATTGCACTCTTGGTGATTTTAGAGCTTTAAAGAGGGGGATTTCAACCTAGCTTTTGAAAGTAAGTAATTTCTACCTAATGTGAGTTTAATACATACATTATGGGTAGATATTTAACATAAAAATTTGTGGAAATCATGGGTCTAGATGAAAAACCTAGGTTTTGATAAAAATGAGATTTAACAACGAAAATGGTTACAGAATTCAGTGAAAATCATATATTTTAGTTCATGAGGTTATGGGTAACAACTTTCTTCAAATATTTCCGAAATTCGGGCACGTGGGCCCGAAGGTAAATTTAGGAATCTTACATTTAGGGTTGGGTAACCTCTTTAATAGTTGGAATATGAACTTTTGAGCACATATTGATTAGTTTATATACTATTTGACAAGTTTTGGATTGTTCGGCATCAAATCGAGAGTTTAAGCATAATCTTGGACCGGGAAGTAGGCCTCGAGATGAGGTAAGTCTCTTTTCTAACCTTGTAAGAGAGAATTAACCCCATAGGTGAATTAATTAGTATGTGTTTCTATATGTGGGGGGCTACGTACGTACGAGGTGACGAGAGTCCGTGCGTTGCTACTAATTATGCTAGTCCGGGTAGTCTAGGACCCATATCATGCTATACTTGAAATGGTTTCACCCTTGCTTGTTAATTTGATTGCTTAAGTCATATTGCAAGATTGATAAAATGATTTTAAATGGTTAGGTTTCACTTATTTGAGGTTGTGAATGGAACACTTGACTGTTATTGAAAAATTTATGTTTCTTTAAAGTATTTTCTATTTGTGGAGCGGGCCGAACGCCTCGGTTGCAGATAGATGCATCTATGGTTCGTGCCGTTCGATCCTCAACAATGCACAATTTGAATACTATTATGTTGGTTCGGTCCATACGACCTCGACATTATTTGCGCATGATAAACTCTTGGAACTTCTCATAATTGATATTGCTTCAATGTTTTGATGATATAAATCGTTAAATGATGAAAGATAAATTTGGGATCTAATATTTGTGAAAGGAGTATTTATCATTTCCTGTTATTGAGTTTTTCAGTATATTTACTGTAATCCATGTTTAGTTATAATTTTGACTTATTATCGTTAGCCCTTAGTAAGTGTCAAAGTCGACCCCTCGTCACTACTTCTTCGAGGTTAGACTGGATACTTACTGGGTACATGTTGTTTTATGTACTCACGCTACACTTCTACACTTAAATGTGCAGGATATGAGGCAGGTGCATCTGGATATCCGTCCGACGCGCATACTTGATCCTGATTCGAGACCGTACGGTGAGCTTCCCTTCCGATCTCTTTTTATTAATTTTCTGTCTATTCTATTTCAGACAGTAGAGTAAAAATCTTTTGTATATTCTACTAGTAGTCACATACTTGTGACACCATATCTTGGCACCTACTAGTAGACTTGTAATTTTGGTTTTGTTCCTACTTGGAAAACTTATTAAAATGAGAAATCACTAGATTGTTCACCGTTGGCTTGCCAAGCAACGGTGTTGGGTGCCATCACGGCCAAAAATAAATAACAAAAAGAGTCGTAGTAAATGTACTGGCAGAAACCAAAAATTACATCACCAACCAAATTGTTTTGGCAAAATACTAAGTCCCAAACCATTACTCCAAAAATCTACTTCCCATTTCTCCAACATAGTACTCTTCTTTCCCTTTCTTGACTGCAGTTTTCCAATTGTTTTCTGAGCTTGCATCTCCAGCTAATTGCTAGTTACAACCTCTTTTCCCTTCCATGTGAGTCCTCTTGGTGAGTAGGGCTTTTAAGGGTCATTCACATCAGTTGAACCACCTTTTAAGGTGATAACTCTTATCACAAATGGAAGAATTGGTTCTTGTCTCACCTGAAGCCTTGTCCTTGTATCTGAAATAACTCTTGGCCTTATAACATGGTCCTCTTCATCTGCAAATTCTGGAGGTAAAGGTCTCCTACTATTAACACCTCGGAGATTTGAAATGCTATAAAAATAGTTGGGGTAGGAATGAACACAAGTGGACTGCTGGAGACTTGATTATTTTGAGATTGTTGGGGACTTGATAATGGTATTTCTTCATCAATGTCTTCATAATATACAATAATTTTCCTTTTCATTGTCTGCTTTCCTTTAGATTGAGCATTAGATGGATGTCATTAATAAATAACAAATTTTTAGATAATATAAAGCTTATTGTTAAAGACTAATAAGAGTAACAATCACCTTTGTATACCCTCTTGCATTATGATTTGGTTCTCCATAGTTTCTGTAGTTCATGGTTCTCCCTTTTCTTGAAACAGACCGTTCACCTTGTCTCTTACTTGCCACATCTTTTTGCCTATTTCTCTTCACCTTAGGCCTTCCATCTAACTTCACCAAATGTGGTGGTTCCATGGCATGTGATGGATCTATTTTCCAGAATTTCTCACCCCTAACAGGTTGTAACTTACGTGAATAAGTCTTTAGAGTAGCCTCTTTGCTATACCACCAATGCATTTTCTCTAGAGGGTCATTCCTCTTGTATATCACTGCACTGGTTGTGTGAGGACATGGTATTCCTGAGAGTTGCCATTTCCTGAAACTACATTGCTTCACTTCCATTTTGATAGTATGTTTATCTGCTCGTTCTATCATAACCAGCATCTCCATTAAAGTGAACTAGACATGTGTGAGCAATCTTCAAATAATCAGCAAATGATTTCATGTTTTGTGGACTGAAGTCATGAGTCCAGGACTTCACTTGATATTCATGTTCTCTCAACAAGGTCAAAACCTTAACTCTAATGTATTCCATCATCTTGATTATTGGTTTCTACCTTGCATCCAAGATCCATGCTTTGAATGAATCTGTGAAGTTATTGTCCATTGTCATGTTCTTGCACATAGTGTCAAAATAAGCTCTACTCCATGATTGGGTAGGATAATGTAGCAAATCTCTCCCAACATCTTTATCCATATCCCCCATATTCTTCAATTGGTCTTGAAAATCTTCCCCATAAGTGCTCCATGCACACTACCATAGAAGCTTCTTCATCTCCCCAGATCTCCATCTATTACACCAGTTAACCTCAATGTGTCTAACACAGTATATATGGTTAGCTTCAGGAAGTGTCCTCATTTCCTCAATCAGACCCTACAAGTCATGAGCAAACAGAAAAGAAAAAAAGTGTAAACTATAAAAAATAGAAAATTTACTTGCTATAAAAACAGAAAACAATTGAAATGAACTGTACTACTAAACTATGAAAAAAATGAAAGTTTACTGAAATAGACTATAAAAAAACGGAAAACAAATGAAATGAACTAAACTATGAAAAAAGAAAGTTTAATTGTAACGACCTGAATGGTCGTTTTTCTTTCTAGAACCTCATTCCCTAAATTAGACTCCCCATATGTGCTTTTACAATTTTATGACTTGCGGGAATGGTTAGTTTGAGAATTGGAAGGGTTCGAGTTGAAATCGGAACATTTGGCTCCTTAAGTTGGCTTTAAAAAGGTAAGTTTGACTTCAGTCAATATTTTGAATAAACGACCTCAGAGTCGAGATTTGTCGGTTCCAATAGGTTCGTATGGTGATTTAGAACTTGGGCATACACTTGTTCAGGGTTTGGATGACCTGGGAGCATTTTGGTGCCTAATATCAAAAGTTGGTTCTTGAAGGATTTTGAAGTTCTTTAAATTTGGTTTGGAGCGGGTTTTAGTGATCGTGGTCCAAATGGATTTCTGAGACCGGAAATAGTTTCGTAATGTCATTTAAGACTTGCATGCAAAAAATGGTGTCAATCCGAGTAGTTTAAGTACGTTTCAGCGCATGATGAGTGGTGATTTTACCACTCATTTTAGCCTTTTCTCATTAGATTTTGTATTGTTAAATGATAACTTGAGGTCGTTTTTGGTGTATAATTGCTCTATTTGCAGGAAAATGATGCCATGAAGTGGTTAAGGTCAAACTGGAGTGAAATTGAGCAAAAGAGAGTAAAGAAGAGAAAAGAGGGGAGCAATGGCCGAATGCGATCGCATATGCAACATGCGAATCGCATTTCGAGCCCAGAGATTCTATACCGCAACAGAAAGTTGAGTCAAGTTTAATAAGTGAAATGCGGTCGAATATGCGATCGCATATCTCAAATGCGATGAACCTCTGGGACCTAGGGTTTTGATATGCGATTAACATCGTGAAGATGCGAATCGCATCCCTGTTATGCGACAGGAATGCGATCGCATATCGGCCCGACAGGGGTGTTTTTGTCCACTTTTTACTCGAATTTTTGGCCCACTATAAAAAGCATATCTTGGCAACATATTAGAAAAAAAAATCTTTTGGCAGGAAAATAATATTGTGGAGATATTTTGAGCTTTGTAAATATATTTTGAG